>CM069916.1:7830570-8013636 GCA_036172215.1 Camellia granthamiana
TAAATTAATAATAGTTATATAAATACTCAATAAAAATAAAAATTGTTGCATGGTATTTATTAATAATATTTAATAAAGTCATAATTGATAAAAAAAAAAAAAAAGTCACTTGTTTTAAAGAAATTAAAATTTTTAAACATTCTCTCCAAACAAATTGATTGAATGCTAGATTTAATTTTGGAGGGAAATGAAATTTTTTACTCTCCCTTCAATCAATATGTTTTAAATAATTTGATTGATCCCAGATAGAATTTTGTAGGTTCTCTTTGAAAAATATTTTCCTATGAATAGGAATAGACTTTCATAATCTTCTCAAGTTTCCAATGAGACTCCTCCTTATGAGAGGAGACTTTTGAAGTAAGAATTTTTAGTTAAAATTTTAAAATATATATATATAAGAAAGAAAGAAAGAAAAGAAAAGAAAAGAAGAAAAAAAAGATTTAAAAAAAAAAAAACCGGGCCAACGCTCAAAACCCGGTCCGAGTCACCGGTTTTGCCGGTTCGACCGCCGGGTCTTCCGGTTTTCCATTTTTACACCAGTTTTGCTCCTACACTGGTTTTAGAGGGTTTGCTAGACCGGAACAAGGCCCGGTTCCCGGTCCAACCAGTCCGGGCTTCAAAACATTGGGCACAACACAAAGAAAGAGCCATTGAATTTTGCATATGGGACTCATTTTTGCACAGAGTTACACCAAAGAATTGGATGTGATTGATGTATTAAAAGAACACAAGCTTAAAAATTAAGTTGATTGTGCTCTTTACTAAGTAATCTTCAATGGGCTTGCTGTGGATAGACCAAAACAAGCCACACAGTCCTTACACTAAAAATTTCAATTTCAAATACTCTCAAGAGTAATACGATCTTGTGGTCTTAAAAAAGAGTTAGAACAATGTCCCAGAAGAAAGGTAATCATTTATTTTTTATTTTTAAACTTGTTTATTAGTATCTCATGGCATAAAATCAAATCATTTCAACTTTGGCTTGCGAGAAGATGTTTCTGTTATTTGAAAAGCAAAAAAATCTTCTCACAATGCTGATTGTGTCTAGCTGCATGACAGGACAAAAAAGAATATGCTGTAGAAGATTTGTATATAGTTTATTGATTTTTCACAATGCTGATATGCTGATTGCCAGAAGATTTGTATATAGATGGCATTTTTGTAAGATCATGGGATGCGTTTTGAGTTTCGAAAACCTCTTGTCTTTACGGTTGGATCCTACAGATTTCTAGGAGTAGCAGTTAATCCTCACTTTGTTTCTATGCCAGTTTCTCTAAAAAAATCCTTATGGAGTGAAACCAGTGCCAAATGTTATATATATGAGATACCTTTCTATGTACATAAGAATCACTGAAAAATATTAATTATTGAGAGAGTTATGATCATTTTTCTAAAACGCGACAGGAACAGACCTGTACTGCTTGAACCTATATTTTCACCCCTTTGATGTGATTTTTAGACTTTTCATCTCCCTCATAAAATATCCCTAACTCAAATACCTTTCCAATGGTTCTGGTCTCACTTAGTTTGGACATCGTTTGATGCCTCTGTTCATTTTTCTAATTCAGCCTACCTGTGCTGGAGTCTGCTGAACTCACTGTTTGAATATACCAGTTTTCTTCCAAAAATGAGTTCTCCATCATAAAGTGATTTTTAGCTCTAGAGTTCTTCTTGAAATATCTTCTTAACTTATTAAACTATCTCCAGTAAAAATATCATGATCATTTGACTTCATTTGGTATGAGCTCGTATTTTTCTTTAGAACCATTCACTGTTGAGAACATAGTAAATGACTCATAGATAAATCTCTGGTTATGTTACTTATAAAAGAAATTTTGAAATGAAATATCATCAGAATTCCATGTCGATACAGTGATGAATGGGGTGTAGCTCGTTGATGCTGGTGCTAGGAATGCTTTACCGTCAATATCATCAGAACTCGAGACTTATAGTTGCCAGTGCCTTTTCCTGAAGCCTGGTAAATCCGATTTGTGTATCATAGTGGAAATCAAATTTGGGATTTTTTTAACATTCTGGGATCCTGCTTCTATGGTTGATGCTATATATAGTCACTAGTGTCAGCATGTACCATGGAATTTTTGGTGTTTCTATTGCTTTAAAAGTCAATTTTCCACCATGCTGAGTAGTGTATTGCCATTTTGCTCGGTGAAATAGTTGTGAAAAATAGTAGTACAAAATCCCAAAATTATGAAAAATAAACAAAATGAAACATCACTTCACATTTTTTTTGTGAAGAAAGAAAATTTTGTTGAGGGAAGTGATGGAAAATAATACATGAGTATTAGAATTTTTACAAATATCACTTTACATTTATTGTATATAATATTTGAATATATATATACGAGAATATAGGTTGCTTAAACATTGTAGGCTTTTTTTTTTAAAATTTTTTGCGACGGTAACAAGATGGTCGCTAATACATTGTAGGCATATTTTTAATTTTTTTGCGATGGTAAAACATTAGTCGCCATAAGTAGATGATGCGGTCGCAAATAGTTTGTGACTGTTATTTTGCGGTCGTAAAAAGTATTTGCCACCCTCACATTCACGACCCTCATTTGCCATCACATGGGCCGTTGCAAAAAGTCTTTTGCGATTGTATTTTTATTATTTGCGATGGCTTATAGCGTTCGCAAAAAGTGTTTTTTTTAGTAGTGATGGAGTCTAATCCCATACATTAATCCCACCAAACAAACACCCCATGAGATTGTTCGGTATAGTTTATGAAATTGTTTATATATATATATATATAATAATTTAAAAAATTTGTGTCAAATTAATTAGTGCAACTTTTATAGTTTATGAGACAAATAAACTTGAATAATTTTTAAAAGAAGTTGATTATTAGAAAGTAGTTGAACTTGCTAGAAATTGTAACAAAGAGACTTATAGATAACATGGTATAATGATCATAATTTGAGAGTATTGAGGTCTTTTAATCTACTAATCTGAACCTTTTTCAATCGGTTAATTTTGTATCACATCCCCTTATGAGACTCAATAGTCTTCTTAAATATATAGCATGAGAAAATTATCAATTCAAAGACTCATTTTTATATCTGAAGTTGGAATTTAGAATTGACTCGACACAAGTTTATTTTGGAAAGTAAGTTAAAAATTAATTTTTTAATTTTTTTGACTTCTTTTAAAAAAATGTACAAAAAAAATAGAAAAGTGATGTGATTTAAAAAAACCAAAAAATCAAAAACTAACTTCCAATCAACTTCCCAAAATAGGCCATAGTT
This sequence comes from Camellia granthamiana, assembly GCA_036172215.1. Classification (NCBI taxonomy): domain Eukaryota; kingdom Viridiplantae; phylum Streptophyta; class Magnoliopsida; order Ericales; family Theaceae; genus Camellia; species Camellia granthamiana. The sequence continues at coordinate 7,833,837 of CM069916.1, forward strand.
TAATCGCCTGATTTTATATCCCAAACTAAATACAACAAATAGCTAAGTCTTTTCCAATTGAAGACTATTACTAGTCTGTCTGGTGTAGTTTTTAACAAGTTGAATGCTGAGAATCATATAGTAGAATTTAAATAGACATTTTTTCTTACTTTTCAATATTCATATATATATATAAGCTATTTTTCTTTAACAAACCTATATTCATGAGACTCAATAATAAGAGTAGTGCTACATCTCCCAATATATCACCTCATGTTGACCTCTAATTCGTAAGACTCAATAATAAGAGTGGTGCTACATCTCCTAATATATCATCTCCATATTGACCTCTAATGAGATGGAAGAGAGAGAATAGAGAGAGACAGAGAGCGGAGGAATGAGGAGTGTGGGTCCCTCTTCATATGGTCATTCCATGTCATTGTGAGTGGATTAGGAATGCTCAATTAGAGCTTTCAAATATTTTTCTTATAATAATAATAAGGAGAAAATGAAAGAGAAAAACATGGCACACCATATCTACTTTCATTCTTATGTAATATTTTGTCAAACTTTTGGGTTAAAAATCTACCAATTCTTTGAGAAATATTTTCTAAATTATTTACTGGTTTTATATAATTCTACTAACAAATAGATTTGGTAAAAAGTCAATGGAAAATAATTTTAAGCATATAATTAAATTGTGTGTCTATGTTATATTATTTTATACTTGTCGGATTACCAATTTAATACAAATCAACGATATTGTAGGCACTCAAACGAAAAAATAAAAAAATAAGAAAGAACCTCAATAGTTATCCTTATATTGAGATGGTCTTCTTAGAAAAAAAAATATTTAAAAAATTACTAAAAATTTAAAATGTGTTGAGTTTTAATTTTTAGGTATATTTTTTAAAATTCATTATACAAAACATTTTCACATGAAAAATATTTAGAAAAATGACATTTATTTGAATGTATGGTGAGGATAGAGAGAGGAAAAAAAAAGTAATCAAAGATAGATATCAAACTATTAATTCAGGTGAATTAATGTAATGTACAATGATCTTTTTAAAGACAACACTATTTTTTTATTTTTTTTATTTTTTAGAAAATATATCATCCGTCTCAACAAATACAAAAGACGAGAAACAAAGAATATTTTATGAATAGAAATAAATTAGATGATATTATGACATATTATTACATCTTAACATGACAGTTGTTGATTGTAATGTTGTGATATTAAATGTATTAATCAATTTTCATTTGAGTTGCATTGTGGAAGGTGGCTGCGAAGGTAGTGGCATTTGAGTTGCAGGAAGAGAACCTGATCACATCAGATGACGTTGTCATAAATGTGATATTAAGGTTCACATCAATATTGAATTAAATTACACAACCACATGCCTCAACTTTTATTTGAATATAAATATGACTGTACGTGATGACGTGAATGTTCACATTAGATGACGTAAATGTGAATGTTCACACTAGATGATGTTGTGATAAAAGTAATGTTAAGGTTCATATTAGCATTGCATCAAATTATACAACCACAAGCCTCAACTTTCATTTGAATATATAAACATGACATGTGAATGTTCACATCAGATGATGTTATGATAAAGGTGATGTTAAGATTCACATCAGCATTGCATCAAATTACACAACCACAATCCTTAACTTTCATTTGAATATAAACATGACGTAAATATTCATAATAAAAAGGGGGCAATTACATTATGTATTCTCAATTGCATGATGTTGATATTTAATGTTAATTGTCATTACCAAATGTAATCACCAATACCAAATGTGATCCTTTTCCCAGGCCTATTGAGCCTTGTAATGTTAAACCTGGTTGCAATGGGCTCTTGGCTTTGTGCCTACACCATTCAGGCCATATTAGGCAATCAGCTGCTATATCAAAACCTCTTCGAAATGTTAAGAAGAAGGGGAAACAAAAGGCCCACCTAGAGGGTTTTACTACCTTTTCTAGACTCCATGGGTACAAAGCTGTCAACAAACCCATCTCAAAATCTATCATATACAGACCAGCAGCAGCAGCAATTGCACAGTCGGATCTGTCTGAGTCTGAATCAAGCCTGAATAATTACCTTCTTCAAGAAGCCACAGCTACCATCCAATTGGGGAAAACTCTTGGTATCAACTTCAATGGTCAAGAGGATGTAGCCTTAAATAAGATCATGGACCTGGAGCGTAAGGACAAAAAGAGAATCATCAAAGAGGGGAAGGTCAAACAGTAAGGTGCTGTAAGTTGCTGTACAGGGGTGATTATTAGGGGGCTAGGAATAGGAAAGATTGTGTAGAAAGCTGTACCAGAAGATCCAGTTTTTTTGGTGGTTTCAGCTTGTGCTGCTGGTCTCAGTTTTTTGGTGGTCTCAGTTTGTGCTGCTTAAGTTGCTATCCAGGGGTGATTCTTAGTTGTGCTGCTGGTCTCAGTTTTTGGTGTGAGCATGTTCAGTTTTTGGTGCTGTTTTGAAGCTCCAAGTTTCTGCAGTTTTTTTTGTGTTTCTTTTATCTTTGTTTTCCTTGTTTTGTTGGTTTCTCACCAACTTGGAGTTTCACCAACTTGGAGCTTCTTCTTGTTGGTTTCTCCTCTTTATTGATGTAATTCGGTTGTCTTTCATCAATGAAGTTTTTCTTTTGCTGATCAAAAAAAAAATAGTAATCACAATCACAAAAAGGAGGAATATGACATATTATCACTGCTTAAAAATAAGAATGTTCACATGTTGTGAATGTTCACATCATTATATTAGATGAGAGACAATTTTTTGGAAAGGTGTTGTAAACGTTCACATCAAATGAGAGAGAATTCTCAGGGCGTTGAAGCCATTAAAGAACTTTTCGAAAATGTGTCCATTTTATAAGATTATCAAATTTTTTAATAAGTTTGATGAAAATGGAGCTTTTTTGGTTTAGGGTTTAGGGACATTAAATATCAACATTAAAGTTTGATAAAAAGGGAGCTTTTTTTGGTTTAGGGTTTAGAGATATTAAATATCAACATTAAATATAAGGGTATAAGAGTCTAAGAAAATAGTGTAAATTAAGAAAAAAGATTTTATGGAATAAAAGTATATGTACATGGGATTAAGTGAGTTAAAAAATTCATTCATGAACTTTTTGGATTAAAACACTTCTAAATGATATTTATCAATAAAAATCTCAAAAAGTATACATTTTTTTAATGACAAATATAATAAATTGAACTAGTAGTGTCCATTTTGTATTAGGTGAAATTTTTTGTATTTAGTGGTCAAATGTATTAGGTGAAATTTTTTTTTATCTATTTAAAAGTGAGTTCTATTGTGTCATTCATAAATTTTTAAAATACATAATTGGTCTAAAAAATGACATAAATATGCAATACTACTGAATAAAGCATTAAATAACTTTTCGTCAACAAAGTCGACTAATATTATCACACTCATAAAATTTTAGCTAATAAGAATTTAGGGTTTAAATCACTCTTTAGCCACCACGACAGATTATTGCATAAAAGATTATTATAGAAAAATCTTATTTGTTGATTTTAATAACACCCACAGTAAGTATCATAAAATTATGAGAAATTTAGCTAAAATTTCTCCATTAAACCCTTATTTGATAAAAATAATAGTCCAATTTATTTTCCTTTATAAACCTCCTAATGCTGTGTTTAGCTGAGAGATTTGACAATAAATTTAGAAAAAGAAAGGGAAAAGGTGTGTGAAACTTGGTAAAATATAGGTATATTTTATTCATATTTCACATTCCTTTTCCATTTCTCTTTTCAAATTCTTCCTCAAATCCCCCAACCAAACATAGCGTAAGGAGAAAACACATAATTAAGTAAGGACAATATGTAAATTATTTTTTTTTTGGACAATATAGTCAGAGTAACATGTTACTGTTACTGTGAGATATAGTAACATGTTAATGTCAAATAAAGTAACATCTTACTGTGAGAAAGAGTAGCATGTTACTGTCAAATAGAGTAACATGTTACTATTACTGTTTACATCAATTTCAACGGTAATAATTTTTTAAAAAAGAATTTTATAGTCAACATGGATCTTATTTGATAGATCTTGATGAGAGAATTTTTAAAATACTAATTTCATTAAATTACATCAAAAGTTATATTATTTTAAAGTTTAATATTTTGAAAATAGTGATATGTGTTGGACTTTTTAAAGAATTTTTTTTTTTTTTTGTATTCGTCTTTAATGTATTAAAGTTTGATTATGAAGAGGTTTTGATCAAATTCCTTAAAATTATTACAAAAAATTTTAAGCCGTTAATTTTACAATCACTGCTCATATCGTACTTATGTCACTTCACCCATTAAACTATCAATTTAAACAATTAAACTTTTAAATTATTGATATTAAAGTTAGAAAGTCAACTAAAATATCAATTTTCAAACGGAATTTAATTTACTCTAAGCTAATTATTAACCAGCTTGATACATAACCCTATTATAAAATATAGTTTATAATAAGAAGAAGAAAAAAAATGGTAGATACGTGTTGTGCGGCAAAGAGTGTCATACACAAGTAGATCACATTAATGGAAAGTACCTAAATTTTCTTTGAGCACAATAGTATGAGCTGCACAACAGGACAGACCTCCCATACCCATCACAGGCCAAATCTATCTGCTCTGTCTTTCAAAACACAAATGTAGAGATTGTAGTATCTTGACATTTGTAAATTTATTATATTGAGAGACAGAGACAGTAGAATTTAAAAACAGAAAATCTTCTGTCTTTCACACTGCTAAAGATGAAGTACAGAATACAATACCCAAAAACAAATTAACTATCCAAGTCCAAGCCCAAGCCTACCCGCGCACACATTAGTTTGCCATTAGGAGGGAAAAAGCAGTGAACCATGCTCACTCACATGGGAATTGGATCATCGAACAAAGAGATGACATGGTCTTTGATTATTTCCGGATGAGTATAGCCATCCACATACTTGTAAACCACATCCGAGATGCGCGAAAGGTTGAGAGCACGGATCAGGAGTTTCATTGAGATGACAGTTGGCTTAAGCATTTCTTCATTGATATCCCTCCATGCATTCTCAATCATTTTATACAACTCCACAATCGCCTCTTGCTTTGAAACACCATGCTGCTTCATGTAGCAGTCAAGCCCTGTAGCTACATGTCCCCTCTCTTGTTCTTCCTTCATTTGTTCCAAAAAAAAGAAAGTTAGATATCATCATCATCATCACAAAAATAAATAAACATTATAAGCTCTTTAAGAATGGAATAGGCGTACATCGTGGCTCATTACGTCATCAACAAGTCGGCCAATAGCACCAGAGGCAGCCACCATTTTAGGTTTAGTTAGAATCCATTCAAATGCCTCAGTGGTAGCAACATCTGCCTCTAAGCCCATGAAGCATGATGTTGTGTGCAGTCGACCTGTGCTGGTTACAATGGCATTCTTCATGTACTCTTCAAATGATGCTACATATCCTTCCTTGAACCACTCTGCCTCAATGTCATAACTTCTCACTATTTCTTTGAACTTGTTAATTATAAGTCACATCCACAAAAAAAACAAAATTAATTAATCAAAATTCAATTTTGCTGATAGAATTAAAGTCTAAGCGTTATTTTGGAAAGTTAGTTAAAAATTACTTTTTTTGAAAAAACGAGTATAAAAGTAGAGAATTGATGTGACCCAAAATAGACTCAATTGATCAAGATTTATGACTTTTTTGCATTTTTTGGCTGTTTTTTGTCTCAATTGATCAAGATTTATGACTCAATAGTACTAACACGGAAGAAAATCACAAAATAAGATACACGTGTCTCACAAAAGGATTTTCATCTTTACGCTTAATCTTTATCACTCATACTCTCATATAGAAAACTTGTGGTCCGAACCCCCATGAAGGGGTGGAGCAATATAAAAGTTTGGACAAAACTTACCCTTAGTCCCCCATAATTTGTCAATTGTGTCAATTTGCCTGTAAAATTTAATTGCATCAATTTTGTTTTTTAATTTTTCATATTATGTCGATTTAGTTCAACTAATAAACATCCATAAGAAAATTGAATGAAAATCAAGAGCAAAATGGTCCATCCAAAAGGAATATTATCATAAGCAAAAGGCAAATGAAAAATTCAAAGATAAAATTGACACAATTAGAACTACTAGAGCCAAATGAAAACAAAAGGCAAATGATAGGAACTACGAGTGTAATTTGTTCTTAAAAATTTTATTCTCTACTCTCGGGCCCCCCAACCTAGGACTTGAATCCAATAATTACTGATATTTGTGAGACGAGAATTATAAATAAAGATTAATCGTGGTCTCATAAGCAAGAATATATATAAACACATGACATTGAAAAAAAACCATACTGTATCTTTTGAATGATGAACACCATAAGCTCTCCCTTGCTTTGCCAAGTCCTTATCTACTTCATCGTAGACGTTTAGGAGAGCTCTATAGAGTGCCTTCATGTAGTTTGGAAGCTCATCCATGGCACTCACATCCCACCTATGAATTAACCACTTCAAGTCATAACATACTAATATAATCAATAATGACTAAAATTTGACTATTAAATATTGATTAATATGTGGTTTGTCCCCAAAAAATACATTTGTCTAATGAATTTCACCTTTCATGTCTCGTATGTTGGATCACCCCTTGTGAGTGGAATAACCCACTAAAGAGAGTGGAGCACTTAGAAAGAGTGGTGCACTTAGAAAGAGTGGTGTAAGAGAGAGTGGTGCACTTAGAGAGAGTGGTGTAAGCATTAAGTTGCACCCATCAAATGGTGGGGTGGTTGAACCCACTCTCAGCTGCTGTCTTCTTCTTCTCAACAAGCTGTATAAATAGAGGTGGAATAGAGAGGAAGAAAATGGGAGAAAGAGCAAACCAAGCAAGAGTGAAACAAGAGTGTGAGAGATGTGAGAAACCGTCTCCCTCGGTGTGAGCGAGGGAGACGGGTGAATGGGTGAGTGAGAACGGTGTGAGCTTCTCCTCTGTAATATTTCTGTAATCTCTCCATAAATGATAAACGGTTACTCTCCCGTGGACGTAGGCATTATTGCCGAACCACGTTAAATATTGTGTCTCTTTCTGCATGGGTGTGTTTTTCTGGTTGCGATAATTTCTATAAGGTCTTGGGCGGGATCTCCGATCCCAACAAGTGGTATCAGAGCCTCGTCGGAGCGTTTCGAAACAAAAACCGTGCAATGTTCGAAACTGCCCAGAAATGAAGTTGCTCGAAATCCGGTTTTGAACACACCAGGACCAAGGTCTAGACGAGAGGAGTCCAACCATGTAAAGCAGAGCCCCAGAAGATGGCCGACGCGCCCTCACGCGCCTCTTGAATATTGCGCATGAGGCCCAGTCTCACTCACGCGCCTCACGCGCCGACGAAGGAAGAAGACGAGTGGGAGGACGCACGTGGCTGGCACGCGCAAAGACCACGCGCATGCCAGGTCAGCACCACGTCGGTGACACGTGGCAGACAGACAGACACGTGGCAGAACACGTGGCATGGTTGACCAAGCCGTTGACCAGTGCCAAGCCAAGCCGCGCCAGAAGCTGAGCCGTTGACTCAGCCGTTGACCAGTGCGCCAAGCCGCGCCGCGCCAGACAGCCGCGCCGTTGACTGAGCCGTTGACCGGAGAAATCATCCAGTGCTTCGCAGGCGCACCAAATTCTGCAGATCAGAACCGTTGAAACTGTTTTGGCCCAATCTGAGCCATTCGGAGTCCGTTTTTGGCGATCCAATAGTGGTTTTCAACTATTTGGAGTATTCCGGACACATCCGTATGGGCAGATTTTAGAATTGAAGTTTCTGTAAAAAGAAGACAGATTAAAGTGGCAGACGGCATCAAGTGCGGCAGATGGAATATTTTCTGTTGGAACACAGAATGTTCCTGATGTTTTGAAAATTGCAATTTTGGCCCCTGTAGTGTGTGAAATTACAGTTTGGTTCCAGTGTTTGGAAAATTTGCAATTTTGCCCCAGTTTTGGAGAAAGTTTTCAGTGAGGTCCCCGAAAAGTGCAGCGATGGTTGGTCCTAATTAATCGGACCGTTTCGGACGCAACCACAAGGTCAGAATGGTGAAATTCTGAACAATTTTTTAAAGACTATTAAAACATGAGAGTTTGTCATCTTTAATAGTCAAAGGAAGGTTACCGGATATTGTGGAACGCTGCGGATTCACTGAAGAGGTTAGAATGGGCAGATTCTGACCAGATTGGACAACCAGATACAGATCGAGATAGATCATTAAAGACCAAAGGAGATCAGGCTTGATCAAATGGCAAATCAAGGGAGATCCGGATTGGTCAAGGGCAATCAGAAGAATTGCACATGATTATCTCAAGATCAACAATGTCTAGGAAAGTTCTGTCAAAAAGACACTGTCTAAGAAGACTGGTTCTTAAGTGGGACCGATTGTGACCCCACCAGTCTTTCCTGGGAACTTTCCTGGTTATTGATGTCATCGGAGGATCTGGTTCAATCAGAAGAAAAGTCCACTTCATTAGATAGATGATTGGCAACCAGTGCAGGCTTAGAGGAATGTTGTGGCAGTTGGAGCTACTGTCAAACATAATACAAGAAGTACTGGTAGTTTGTGAACGTAGAAAGGCAACAGCTGCAGCAGTACACAGGAATGTCATACAAGGTGCAGATATACAACAGTGCAAGAGTATGCAGCAGAATCGTACAAAAGTGCAGTGTGACGGATTTTGGCCTGGCAGCATCAACTAGTTTACAGAAGAAAGCTCCAGACAAAGAAATTGAAAGGGATAAGACGCTACAATGCGCACCCAGGGAGAGGCAAATCTCTTTCTTTGTCCTGAATCTGGTTCGTGGCAGTGAAGTCGCGACGGGCACCCAGAGAGTTTGGTTGGAGTCACCTCAACAGGGAAACACTGAGCATTCTATTGGAGGATGCAAGTACCTGGTGATAGAGTTGCGAGCCATGCAAGATGATGTGTGGCGGTTGAAGACATTCCAAGTAGGAGGTGCAGATTCACTCTGGATGCTCGGTGGAATGGAGGCATATTTACAACGGTGTTTTATCATCCATGTGGGTGATGGGGGTGATTTATTTTGTTCACCCGGTTGAAGCCAATTGGAAGCCAATGGAAGACCTTTCAGAGTCAGTTGCAAAAGTTATCAGTTCATTTGGAGACTCTCAGGTTAGTTGCAGAACTTCAGAGTTCATTGGATTTTTCTCTAGGAGATAGAGAGAACCAGCATTGGCAGAGTGTACTATGGAGATTTGGCATATGTAATAAGTCCAAATGGTAGTACTTTATTGGCATTGGCCTCTGTGGAGGCGTTGGAGATCCTTCATGGATCGTTGTTGGAAGACTCGCATCTGGTGAAGCCTTGGTTTCCGCATTTGTCGATTTGAAGAAGGTGTGACAATCTACTTCAGATCTTGGTGGAGTTTTTTCCGCATTTGTCGATTTGAAGAAGGTGTGAAAATCTACTTCAGATCTTGGTGGAGCTTTGGCATTTTTGTGTTCAATGTCTATTGGAGGCATTGTTGTTGGCGGTCTTTCACGGATTATTGGCGACTTTCAGAGTCGTGGTTTATTGAGATTCATTATCACAGCTGGGATCTATGATTATGTCTGATTAGATCCAGGGGTGTCTCCGGTTTGTGAGACTTGATTGTTTCTTCTTCTTGTGGATTTTCATTTTCACAATCTGTTCCATATTCGAAGACATCAGCTATTGGTAGTCTGGGTGACGATTCAGACTCCCGGTGTTTGCTTCTCTGGAAGCGGTTTGACCGTTGGTGTTCATTGAAGTTTGGAAGAGATTGTTGCGGAGAAACGTGAAGATGGTGATTTTGAATCTCATGTGTTGGGATCCATCCCTTAATCTGCCGTTGGATTTGGAGGGGATAGATCGTTTGCAGACTCGGTGGAGTCAGCGGGACTGTTGGAGTTGTGCATTTACGGTGCACGCGCCTTTGGGCGGTTTTTGGCAACTATGAAGATGGTGCATCATCTTGTATTTGCCGGTTGGAATGGCAGTTGGAGGAATCTGGAGTTTGCTCGACACTTTAGAATTTTTGGCTCTTGGTATCTTGTAAGTTCATTTGAAGTTTGTTCCGATACTTCTGAACTGGTTAGAGCCTAACTGCGTCCACAGTCCAGTTTTGTTTGGTAGAGAACTTGCCTCAGTTCTCGGAGAATTTGTTTGGCTCTCTTGATTAATTCGAGCTTGAAGAGAGCAGTATTGTGTTCGATGGTTGATCGGACATGATGTTTTTGGTACCGCTTTCGAAGTTGCTTTGACGGAGAATTTGAAGCCTTTTTTTGTTTAGTCTCCTCAGCATTGGTTCAAGCGGGTTGCTCACCATGTTTTGTTTGGAGTTGTCAAGGACAACTTGTTTGGCGCCTATGGAAATCGGAACTTGGCACTATGGTGGAGCTTGAGTTGCAGAAAATCGAAGAGCTAGCTCGATTGGTTCTGCATGTTCTTTGCATTGGCTCAATGTGATTTTGAGCAATGGAATCTGCTGTGTTTTTTGGGAAAAGCGCTTGTGTTTTGTACAGCAGATGGCATACATTGTCAACATATAAAATATTGGAGTATTCAAAATTTGATAAAAAGAAATTTAATCACATTAGCGTTTGTATAATTCCATTTTGGGACTTTAATTAAAGAAAGTAGGGAATACCTAATAATATTTAATGTGGAAATCTTACTATAATCTTATTTGAAACATTAGTTGAGGAAACTAGGGACTACCTATTGATAATATTTAATGAGGTGATCTAATAATAACAGTGTTTTGAAACAATAAGAGTTTGGAAAAATTACAAAAAAAAAATCTTTAAAATTTGACCATTGTAACAAAATAAATTCTAAATTTTTTATTTTATCAATTTAAATCTTAATTTTTTGTTTTATTTTCAATTAAAACACCTTTTTGTTGAGTTTAATAACTAAAATATTATTTATTTTTATTAGTTTTACTTAACAAAAATAGACATATGGTTTAAATTAAAAACAAATCAAAAGTTAAAGATTTAAATTAAGAAACTCTAGAGTTTTATTTATTTATTTTCATTTTCTAACTTTCCCTTAATTCTTTTATTTTATTTTATTTTTGTCATGTGAAGTAAAGAAAACAGGGAAATGCTGCATTTACAACAATAATACTCGAATTCAGATTTTAACACTAGATAGGGATGCGTCTCAAACTACTAGGCCGACTCTTTGGTCATTTTAGAATAATAATGTTGTAAACACAAAAAATATATATTGATGAACAGAAAAATTTTATAAAAAAAATTAATGATGAATAAAAAAGATAAAGGAAAAATTACCAAAAAAAAAAAACTCCAATATTTTACCTTTATAACAAAACAAACTCTGAGTTATTAATTTTATTAATTTAAATACTAATCTTTTGATTGTTTTCAGTGTAAATCATTTATCTATTTTCATCAAGTAAAATTAAAAGAAAAATAGGATTTTAGTCAATAATCTCAATGTACGTGTACATAAAATGTCTAAAATACTTTTTTTATTCAGTTTAATGACTAAAATATCTTCTTTTTTGTGTGTGTTAATTTTACTTAGCAAACATAGCCAGATGGTTTAAATTGAAAACAAATAAAAAAAATAAATTTTAAATTAATAAAATTTAAAACCTGAGATTTTTATTTTTTTTTAAATACCCAAGATAAATAAATTGATTGGTGTAGAAAATTGTACCTTTGGACTGCATTAGTGTAAAGTTTGAGTTCATCATAGGTACCATATGCATCATAAGTATCGTCGGTAACGGATAACAAAAGCATAATTTTGGTGAGCACCGCACGTCCAAGAGAGTGTTGAGGTTCGTAGTATGCACATGTTGACCAAAAAAAGCACTCCACTGCTCTGTCCCTCGCATATGGAACTTTCGATATTAAATCCAACTCTTTCCACCACCTACATATAAACAAATAATAATCACAAAACAAAGGATAATGTATTTAAAAATAAAGATTAAAGAATTGTTTGGGATGAACTAAATAAGTGTACTTTTTGTCTTTTTATAAAAAGATGTGTAGAAAAGTAGAGAGGTGATGTGATGGAAAAAAGATAAAAAGATGGATTATTTTTGGATTGCCAAACTTGGCCTAATTACACTTTTCACCCTAAAGTTTGATCCAAATTTCACTTTAATCCCTATAATTCAATTTAAACAATTTTGTCCTTACACTTTAAGTGGTCATTTGAGAATAGACTTTTTTAATGACTTTTTGATTTTTTTTTTATTAAAATATGAGATGAAAAAATTTAATATATGTTCAAGATGATTTTTTTTTTTTTTTTTTCCGAAAAGATATACAAAAAGTAAGATGAATGGAAATGAATCTTTGACCTTTTAACATTTATTAATTTTTTAATTTTTTTAGCAACAGTGCTAGGTAACTCAAAATTTTGTGACTTACATGGCTCAAATCACTCAAAACGACGTTGTTTTGAATGTAAAACGACGTAAAACGACGTCGTTTTGACAAATTTAAGCCATTTGAGCCACAAATTTTTAAACTACCAAATATTTTCCTTTTTTTAGTGACATTTTCACTTTTAAGCTAAAATTTGATGTTCCCAAACGATCCTCTAGATCTAGTTTCAATTTGGTCCCTATAATTTTAATTTAATATAAGCCTAGACTTTAAGTTTAATTTCAATTTTTTTGTGTGTGTCTAATTTACAATTAAGGGGGGTGTTTGGAATTATCTAAATAAGTATAGTTTTTAATTTTTTATAAAAAAAAAGTATAAAAAAATAAAAAAGTGATATGACTAAAAATATAAAATGATAAAAAAAAGTATACTTTTGTAGTACACCCTAGACACTCTGTGATTGACAAAGTGTTAGAAAGTCATGCGTTGCAACATCTAACTTTGAAGGATGGATCAAATTAAAACGAAATTTAAAATCAAGGGAGTACACATAATTTGAATTGAAATAATGACTTAAATAAAATTTAGATCAAATTATAAAGATCAAAGTTTTAAGGGTTAATATGCTATGACCCATAGTGCTCGTTTGGCAATGACTTTTTTAATTGATTTTTTGATTTTTTTGACTTTTTTAGTCGGAGACTTTTTTAGTCGTTTGGTATTTTTGTTTGGCTTTTTTAGGCTTTTTGGCTTTGAAATTGTGTATTTTTTTTTTTTTTTTGTCTTTTTGTGATTTTTGTCCTTTTGTGATTTTTTGACATTTTTTTTACCCTTTTGTGATTTTTTAACCTAACAAGAAAACCAAACAACCCATAGTAAAGCACTTTTATAGTTGAAAAGATTAAAATATACGAGTTCATAAATAAAGAATGATAACATAATATTCAATAATAGTTGATGAGGTTTTATCATAGATAACCCAAATTGTAATCTACCCTAAAATAATTATAGATGTTTGTTCTACTTATAAAAATAATAAATAAATAAATAAAAAAGAAACCGCACAAGAGAGATACATTAAGAATATAACTAATAATATTACCTAGAGATGTGGCACAATTCTTCCCTGTGCGACAACTGTAACTGATTGAAATCTAACTTTGCAAGCCTCAATAGAGTTTCATTCCTAGAAGCATCTTTTTCATAGAAAGCGATGAAATGCTTTGCCTCTAGTCTTGGAAAGCCCCTGTGGATTGACTGCTTGAGGGCATGCATCACTTGTTCAGAAAGATCAGAGCTTAAATGTGGTCCTCCCACCACAGACTCAAGTTGGGCTATTGTGAAGGCATGAGCCTCATCTAGAAAACCTTCTCCACGGATCTTCAAATATGTAGCTTCATATAAGCTTAACATACCCTTTACATCGTTGCTCACTGTTTCCTTGAATTCACCATTACTATCTCTGAATTTGTTGAACACATCTGATTCACAAGCCATCATATTATTGCATGTCAGTAATTAGAAAGTGAATATCCATTGAGTTTGGTTAAAATTACACTATATATATATGTATATATTTATCATGTCATGCTAAGCAGGGACAAAATCAAGATTTTATTACTTGGGAGGTCAAAAGAATTTTTTTTTTCACCATATATACAAATATACATGTATGTACAATATGTTATATAATTATATATACATAGAAAAAAAAATTAAATGCAACAGAAGTAATTTCTAATAGGATGAAGAAGTTTTTTTGGTGCAAAATAAAAAGAGAATGCAAGATGAGAGAAGAATGAAATATATGTTTTTTATACGGAGGGTTCATTTTATGTATAAAATAATATATATATATATATATATTTAAAGTTATGTAGCAAACAATATTCTTTACAGAAACAAAAGGGTCATGACCCCCCATAGTATCCTCTTAGTTCCTTTCCTGATGTTAAGTTATGTCTAGTGTCATGATTAATTTAACTATCAGAAGATTTTAAATTTTAAATCTAACCACTTAACCTGAAATATAAGAGTTATTATTTATTTTTATTTTTTTAAACATTTTAAAGGACTATTAAATGAATTTGACCCTTTTAAAAATATTTTGAATTTTGCCCATCAAACAAAATTCAATCATAAATGATTTTGAGGCTTTTGACAATGTTTGAAAGCCTTCGAGAGAAGCATATATATATATAGTTTACATATGTATATGTTGTAAGAATTTCCACAAAGGAACCGCAGTATCCCCCTTTTTTTTTTTTGATCAACAAAAGAGAAAATTTGTTGATGAACCAAAAGAGTATTACACCAATAAAGAAAGCGATGAGTGCAAAGAGTATCAAAACGAAACAAACCAATCCCAACTAGGTTGACATTGATAAGTCCGCTCTTAAGGCACAGCAGTATCCCCTTCTCCGTTGTAAGGTGTGCGTTATGTTTAATTTGTGGGAAGGTGATTGTGTATTGCTTTAAGGTTTCTTGGTTGAATAGGTAAATAAGTAGGAAATATTTCCTTTTGCAAATCACAAATCATGGGTAATTATTATTTTTACAAAATTAGTGTAATGGGTTAGTCAATAGTTTTTTTAAAAAATATTTTTAAATGTAAAAAAATCAATATATAGTATTGGAGCTCTTCTTATTGAAATATTATTTTGTTATAATATATAGTATAGATAAATGTAACTGCTAATGGAATGAGGATTGCCCTATAATAAACGGATAATTTATGTTTAAAATAAATAATAAATAAAATAAATAAATAAAAATGAGGTGTCAGTTTTAGGGTATATGGTGAGGATGTAAATTACCACATGACATTTTATAGCCATGTTGTCTGAATATGCGAAAGTGTAGTGCAATGGTCAACAAATCATGGTCCTCATTGTCTTCAAAATTAGCAAACAATTGCTCCAATTGCTCTTCAATCTCTTTCTCGAAGTGATACGACACACCAAGGCGTTCGAGCACGTTGATCAAATTCATTTGTTCTGCTGCTTTAGGTCCACCGGCTACCACCATGCTCCTCACTTGTTCTTAATTCGTGTGGCTGCATGTTTGCATATCTAAAATTTTTTCTTTAAAAATTATTTAAAATTTGAAAGAAATAATATTATGTAAACAAATATATCCCTATATGGGAAATTCGATTTGTGTACACTACAAAAAAAAACACCTTTGGCGACTAAATTTTTAGTCGCCAAAGGCCGAATTTTAGTCACCAAAGGTCGAAAATCCACTTCCCCCGACTAAAACTTTTAGTCGCCCATTTTGTCGCCAACACATGGTCGCGGATGGCTTTGGCGACTAAAAATCTGTTAGTCGCGAAAGGTCACTCTTCAGCGACTAAACCATTAGTCGCCAATAGTCAATTTCAGTTTTGGAATTTTACCTTTGGCGACTAAACTATTCGTCGCCAATACTGAATTAATTAATTTATTATTTATACAATTGGCGACCGTTTTTTTCGTCGGCAATGCTCAATCTTTTGGCGACCAAATTGTTTAGTCGCCAAAAGCATTTTTGAA
The DNA here is from genome assembly GCA_036172215.1 of Camellia granthamiana. NCBI lineage: Eukaryota > Viridiplantae > Streptophyta > Magnoliopsida > Ericales > Theaceae > Camellia > Camellia granthamiana. The sequence continues at coordinate 7,849,776 of CM069916.1, forward strand.
AAAAAAAAAAAAATTTTCCTTGTGCCTCATGACCTCCCAGGCTTCGAACCTGGGACCTCCAGCAACAGGAGCACCTTGACCTTAACCACACGCGCAACCCCACCACGCCACTGAGCCATCTCATGAATGTAGTTGCAACTAATATTATTTATATACTACTTTTACTAGTATTAATACAAAATTATGTATATAAATACAATTTTATATATTCAATATAAATTATGTAAATAATATATTATTTATTAAAAAAAATTTTACATCATTTTTGGCGACAAAACCTTTTTTTAGTCGCCAAAAACTCCCCTTTTGGCTACTAAAATGAATTTTTAGTCGCCAATTTACTAATTTTCGGCTACTAATTAATTTGTTTGTCGCTAAAAATAAAGTTCGGTGTACAAATGAAGCAGTTTTGGCGACTAAACTGAGTTTTAGTCGCCAAAAAGGTCCCCTTTTGGCTACTAAACTCAGTTTTAGTCGGCAAATGAGAGTTTTCAGCGACAAAAAAGTTTATAGTCGGCAAAAGACCTGTAATCGGCGACAAAAAGGTTTTTTAGTCGCCAAAACCAGAACGTTTGGCTACTAAATTAATTTAGTCGCCAAAAACTGCAACTTTTGGCTACTAAACAAACTTTAGTCGCTAAAAACCCTATCATCGGCGACTAAATCGCCTTTTAGTCGCGAAAACCCTTATGTTTGGCGACTAAAATATTTTAGTCGCGAAAAGTGCTATGTTCGGCGACCAAAACTGTTTTAGTCGCCATTTGTGTGACTTTCAGCGACGATTTTTGATTTTTTGGTCGCCAATTGTGATTTTTCTTGTAGTGGTACTATATGCCGCAGCTATAGCATTATTTTATAGTATTTAATTATGATTTATTGTAAGGTTAGTTATGACGTTGTTATGACTCATTGTGATATTAAATATGATTTATTATAATTATTATTTAGATTATGATCAAAAAAATCTTTACTTATACCTTATGCGGTGTTTGGTCTAAAACACCAAACTAAATTTATATATCCACTTTATTATATTATAGGTTAAAATTCTAGACACTTTTTCTTGATAAATAAATTTCTGTTAAATTGTGTTTGATTTACAGATTTGGTGAGAAATTTAAAAATTAAAAAAAAAAGTCAGTGAAATATAAATAAAATATACTGTAATAACATTTTAATTTTTGTTTATTTTAAAAAAATATAAACTACAAACGCGTTTGGTAATTGACAAAATGTTTAAAAAAAATTTAAAAATATAAAAAAGAGTGAGAAATGACAAGTGGTGGCAAGTAGCGGCAGAAGACGATGGTGAAAAGTGGTGACGGTAGGTGGTGGGTAGCGGGTGGTGGTGAGTGGTGGTGGTGGATGGGTGGGTGACGGTGGTGGGTGGTGGGTGGTAGCGAGTGGGTGGTGGTGGTGGTGGTGGGTGGGTGGTGGCGGGTGGTAGTGGTGGATGGGTGGGTGACAGTAGCGGGTGGTAGATGGTAGCAAGTGGGTGGTGGCGGTGGCAGGTGAGTGATAGGTGGCAGATGACAGATGGCGGGTGGTGGTGGTGGATGGGTGGGTGATGGTAGCGGGTGGTGAGTGGTAGCGAGTGGGTGGTGGCGGTGGCAGGTGGGTGGCGGATGGCTGGTGGTGGTGGGTGGTGGCTTGTGGTGATGGTGGATGGGTGTGTGACAGTGGCGGGTGGTAGCGAGTGGGTGGTGGTGGTGGTGGTGGCGAATGGTGGTGGTGGTGGGTGGGTGGGTGACGACGGCGGGTGGTAAATGGTAGTGAGTGGGTGATGGTAGCGGTAGTGGTGGTGGGTGGTGGTGGCAGGTAGGTGGCGGGTGGGTGGTGGGTGGTGGGTAGTGGTGGCTGGTGGTAGTGGGTGGCTGGTGGTGGATGGTGGTGGCAGGTGGGTGGTGAGTGGTGGTGGCGGGCAGTGGATGGTAGTGACGGATGGTGGGTGGTGGCGGGCAGTGGATGGTAGTGACGGGTGGTGGGTGGTGGCGGACGGATGACAAGTGGGTGGTGGGTGGTGGTGGTGAGGGGTAGGTGGTGGTGGCGAGTAAGTGGCAGGTGAGTGGTGGTTGGTGGGTGACAGGTGGGTGGTGGTGGCGAAAGACGGTGGTAGAAAATGGTGGCGGGTGGTGGCTAGTGTTGGGTGGTAAAAAAAAAAAAAAAACCCTGAAAACTCAAAATAAAAACACATTTTTTGAGTTTACATGTTTGGCCAAATTAATAAACTGAGACCACTGATTTATAAATAAAAAATTTACCAAACAAGTTGTTATTTGAGTTTTTAAAATTTTTGTAAATATAAAAAGAAAATTGAAAACGTAAATGTTACCAAACGGCACCGTAGAGATCCACTCTTATTCATTCAGAAAATTTTAGGTTGCATTTGGTAGAGTTTTGTAAAAATAATTTGAGAGTATGAGTTGTATTTTGAATTTGTGAGTTGTGGAATTATGATTTGAGTGTAGAAAATTTGTTTGGTTATATTTTTTAATAGAGTGTTGAATTGAGTTTTGAATTGTATGTGGAATTAAGTTTTGAAAATTTGATTTGACATATGAAGTAAAAAAATTTGTTTGATTTTGAGTTTTGGAAATAGTTTGTAAAACTTAATTCAAATTGTTATAACTCATAACAAAACACACTACTTTCACACTATTGAAAATTTTGATCAACACTCATAATCAAACTCTTTTTAAAATTCAATTAAAAAAATTTATTATTAACAGAAAATAACATTAATCAATTTTTTAATTGAAAATACTACAAAGGAAATATTTTCTTCCAAAATAAATATTCAAAAAATTTAAATAATAAATATTTAAATAATTTAAATAATCTAAAAAATTTAATAAGTAAAAATTAAAATAAATATTCAAAAAATTTAAATAATAAATATTTAAATAATTTAAATAATCTAAAAAATTTAATAAGTAAAAATTAAAATAAATATTCAAAAAATTTAAATCGTAAAAATTTAAATAATTTAAATATTCAAAAAATTTAAATAATTTTAAATTTTAAATTTAAAAATAACTCTACACTCAAATCGTAACCAAACACACAAAACAAAACTTAATTAAGAAATTATTTTTAAAACTCATAATCAAACACATAACTCGAAACTACATACTACTTTCAAAACTCTACACTCAAATCATAACCAAATACATAACAAAAAAATTAAAATATTTAAAAATATTTTTATAAAATAGAGTTTGAATTTATTTTTATAAAATATTTTAAAATTTTAAAAATTAAAATCGTAATATTTAAAAATTAAAATATTTAAAAAATAAAAAATCGTAACATATTTAAATATTAAAATATTTAAAATATTTAAAAAATTAAAATATTGATTTGAATTAAGTTTTGAAAAGAGTTTTGAATTATTTGTTTGGTTATGAGTTTTGAAAAGTAATGATTATGTTTTGAATTGAGTTTTGAGAAATGGGTGTAGAATTATAATTTGAAAGTTCAAAATAAACATCATGCTCAAATCAATGAGTGGAACTATAATTTGAGAGGCTTACCAAACAGAGTCCTAGATTTGATGATTATGTGATCAAAATTAATTTATGAATTCATATGAGATCTATATATGATGTAAGAATATTAGGAATCATGAAAAAAAAAATATTATGAATTTTTTTATGAAGATTTCTTCTCTTTTGATTAGTGTGTGATGTTTTTTTTATATGTGTAATCTAACCATGGAAAATCTTTCATGATCATTTTCATTATATTTTTTTCATAATACCTAACATTATTCATGATGTAATAAAAATTAATTTTTGAATAATTTCTAAATAGGCCGGATCCTCTGTCGTATCAATATATGGTAATTCCTACGGTATTTTTTTAACCACGTGGTTTTGAATATATATTTTTGGCCCTTTCTAATTTTCTCCTTTCTCTCTCATCTCTCAAAGTAGTGACGAGAGAGACCACAACCCCAACAAACAGAGAGACGAAGGGCAACGGCGAGGCAACGGCCGCGGCGCGGAGGCGACGGTGGCGAGCTTGAGCTGGAAAAGATGTTAAATAAACCTCTTTAATGATCAAACCAACCAACTGTGAAAAAACTTTAAGAAATTTCCCAGATCCATTTTCTTGTATGTAAAGACACCAAGATGATGTCCTCTTCTGGAATCCATGGCCTTTTATCACAGCAAGGTGGTCTACCCATCTTACACACACACACACTCTCTCTCTCTCTCTCTCTCTCTCCAACTATTTCACACTCAAATCTTTTGTTTTATCAGCAAAAATCCTCTCTTTTTCTCTTTTTTCTTTCCAAGAGTTTCTTATTTTCTTGTCCATTTTCATTTAATTCCAAAACAAAAACAGTAAATACTCAATAATAAGTAATCTTTGTTCCTGGGTTTCACGGCAACCAAACAGGTTCTGGGTATTCTCTTTCCCTTTGAGAACCGATCTTGAGAATGAACTCGTTGCCGCCTTCCCCCGCCTCGCCACCGGAATCACCGTCGGCCACCCTCCTTAGCGTTTCGCCTCCGCCCTTCTCTGTTCGTCTCTCTCTCTCGAAGACTGGCTAGGGTTGTGGAACAAATGAGAAAGAAAGCAAAAGAAAAAGGAAAAAATAAAAAACCTTAACAAAACGACGTTGCTTTGACATTAAAACACTGCAGAAAACCATGGTAGAAGATCTGAACTCAATTTCTGAATTGATGAGGGTATAAAATTGATAAGAGTGATTTTTTAGTATTTTGCAATGGAGATGTAATAATTACCTGTTTATCTAAAGTGAATGAAGTGAATCTATCACCCCATAAACTAGGGGGAAATTTGGCCAAGTGGCGAGTAGGCTCGGCGTTGCCATTCACCATATCACCAACTTGAGATGAAGCCATTTTTAGATGAGAAAATAAATTAGCTTTACCTATCTTGGTTGGAGGATGATACATTTGGGATCTATAAATATATATAGGAGTGCTTAGTGTGGTTTATTTTGGTTGATTTATAGATTTTAGTTTTGGAAAAGTTACTTTGGATTATTTGGATAAATTTATTTCAAACAGTTTCTGATTATAATAATTTATTTTAACACAAAAAAATTTATTCTGAGAAGTGCTCATCCATTAATTCTTATTATCAGTTTCTACTATGGACATGTTAATTTCAAGTTATACTCTTACATTTTTTTTATTTTTTATTTTTTAAAAAATAAAAAATGGCCCAAATGAATTATGAATTATTATTATTATTATTATTTTATGAGAAATATAGACAAGTAATAAATAATAAAAAATAAAAATTAATTCAAAAAGTTATTTCACAGTTTATTTAACAAATATTACTCAATAATTTAAATCTATAATCCAACAATTACACTAAATAGATTAATAATTTTTAATTAAAATTAAAATTTATAATTTATTAAATTATAATTTATAATCTCTTTTAATAATTACACTAAACGAAGGCATAGTGTACTCATTCGGGTGTTTACTCTCCCACATGTCAGTTGCTTTACTAATAAAGGATTACAAATTTCGTTGAAGTAATAATATTGATACTTGAGGCCCCATTTTGACAGAACTGTCAAATTTGGTTTGCCCAAAAGTATAATGTGGCCCCATTTTAAAAGAAATGCCAAATTTGGTCTGTCCAAAAGTATAAGAGCATTTTTAAAGGGATAGTAAACAAAATTTATTAGGTATTTTAGTTAATATAAGTCTAATTTTAAGTTTCAATGAACTAGCAATTAGGCTAGTTACTTTATCATTCTATTTTTTTAGTGGCTACAATTAAAGAGCCCCAAAGGCTCTCCAAATAATTATGTATGTATATATTTTAAATTTTTATATATTTTTGTCTTGGATTTGAGATTTTATATATTTTATATATATGTGTATGTATGTAGCAATTTTATATGTTGTTTCAATTCTGTTTGATGAATTGCGGAATAACTTATTTTGTATTTTATATTTTTTTCTCCTTATTCTACAAGTTGTGTATGTTTGTATGGGCAAATTTATTATTATTGTAAATTTATATTAGTAAAATATTAACAATTAGTATTTTTTATTTTAAAAATTAATTAAGTTAGTTTAAATGATTAGCTAAAATAAAATAGCGTGGTTAGAGAACAAAATAACTAAAGTAATTAAGTAAAATAAAGAGTGTATTTTTTTTATACTTTAACTAGTGAAAAGTAGAGAGTGTGGTTGGAGTTGCTCTAATGAGACATTTATGTTAGTTTGGAAAGCATTTTTTTAATTAAAATATAAGATAAAATAAATTAAAATATTTAGAATTGATTGTTTTACTGTGTAGTAAAAAAGTAATTAATAATAATAATAATAAATGTGTAAAGAGAAGAGAAATGAATATTTGATTTTTTTTATATGATTTTTGATATTTTTAATGATTTTTTTTTTTACTAAAATATATATTTTATAAAAGAATAAATTACACTTTGCTCTTTTATATTAAGTCACTTTTTCACTTTAGCATTTAAATTTTTTTTTTTTTTTTACCTTTCAAGTTTTAAGTTTTTATTTTATTTTATTTTACTCTAAAAGTTAATTTTTGTTTAAAATTAGATAGAAAATAATATATTGATAGTCACGTAGCAAAAAAAAATAATTATTATTATTTGCACATCTGACATAAACTTAAAATCTAATATAATAATATATTTTTTATGTTATGTGACAATTATTGTGATATTTTTTATTTAATTTTGAACATAAATTAATTTTAAGAGTAAAGTAAGAAAAACTTAAAATATGAAAAATTAAAAAGAAAAAAAATTAAACTTTAAAAGCCAAAGTAGATCAATGACCAAATATAAAAAGAGTAAAACGTAATTTATGCTTTACAAAATTGTTTAAGGCTAGTTCCTCCCCCAACAGATTTTATGCCATTAAGTGCTGCTAGTTTATTTTTTGGGTAAATTACAATGACACGCCTTGAGATTTGGTTCAATTACTACTCATCTCTTGACGTTTTGAAAATTATATTCTCACTCCTGTGGTTAATAATTTCATTTCACAAACCCCCTACTTATATAAAAAGTAACAACTCCTAGTAGAAAAATAGAGGAAATTACATTAAAAAAAAAAAGGTAAAGGAAAGGGGGGAAAAAAGAGAAAGTAAAGCAAAGCAAAAAAAAAAGAGAGTGCATGAGTTCAATGTCTTTATTCTGTCTAAATAATTATAATTACAAGGGGGTTAGTGTAATTTTCCAAGCGTCAGGGGGTGTAAGTGTAATTTATCCTTATTTTTTTCATAGGGCTAGGGTGTTGTTAAAGCCGTGGAGACTTATTACGGGTCTCGTTTCAATAATCCGAATGTGTAAAAGTTATCGAGTACTATATACCCGTAAAATATCACATTGATCAGATATTGACAGCTACGTGATTAAATTAGTTTTCTATAAAAAAATAAACGGTGAAAAAATAAATGATTGATAAAAATTTGATTCGATAAGATAACTATCAATATCCGATCAATGTAATTTTATTCAGGTATATAGTACTCAATAAATTTTATACATTAAACGGTTCGGATTATCATAACAGGACCCGTGATAAGTTTTCACGGGTCTAACAATATCCTCAAATCCGATTACGGACTGAAGGGAAACCCAGCCCTTTTTCATAATATCTACACATGCAAATATGCGCATATAGTTACAAAAAAAAAATTATGAAAAATTGTTGAGAGCACTAAAAGTGATGCTCTAATGGCACCACTAATGATGTGGAGCCTATACTCTTTTTTTTTGGCATTCCCAATGTATTAGTGCTATTAGTGGTCTTTTTTTTTTTAGTAGTATGAATCAATGTTGAAAAATTATTAAGGGTTCATTTGGGAAGTAGATTGACTTTTTGGCTGTTTTATAGTCTAAGGCTAAAAAACCTCGTTTGAAATGGATTTTTTGACTTTTTGTGAGAAAAAGAATATAATAATTATGAGTTGGATGTGATATTTTGTCTTGTTAAACTAAAAAACCTACTTTTTTCTTTTTGTAACTAAAATAATCCCAAACTCACCCCAATCCATCTTCCCAAGGCTAAGTGGTATTTTGGAAAGATGGTAAAAATTAGTTTTTTTGCTTTTAACCAAGCTTTTTTGGAGTAGTTTGGGAAGTTGGTAAAAAGCTACTTTTTTGTTTGGATTAATATTTATTTATAGTGTTACATCACAGTAAAATGACTAAAATAACCTCACCCAATTTAAAAAACTTACATTTTATCCAAATCAACTTTGAGGGTATTTTCGTAATTGTTCAACAGTTTTGACACTTCCCAAATGATGATGAAAAAAAAGCAGCTGGCGTTTTTGACCACACGCTGGAACACTGCATTTGTATCAGTTCCCAAAAGAGCCCTAAGTGATTCAAGTATATTATATGACAAAATTATCTATTAATCACAAAATATCATATTCTCATGTCTCAGTACAAAATTATAGACTCCACCTCCTGTCTTGAACCACCATCTGCCCATGTCCTAGAAACACTAATAATTATAGACTCCACCTCCTGTTTGGAACCGTTTTCAAATTAGTTTTCTACGTGGTAGTTTAAGTATGATGTTTGGATGGAGTTGTGGAATTAATTTTTCACAACTCTGCAGAAAGCTCTGTGTATTCTGTCAAATTGAGCGCGGTTTTCAATTTTTTTTTCGAAATTTGGCCTAACCGGTTGTCTGGCCGGTTGACCGGAACAGTAATTTTTTTTTTTTTTTTGCAATTGATATGTTAAATTTTATATATTCGAAAAAAATATTTTTTGAATTTTTAAAAAAAAATTTATGTACTTTAAAATAATTTTGAGTTGTATGTTTGGTTATGAGTTACAAATTTTTGTATCAAATATCAAATGTCACATCAACAATTCCCCACTCAATTCAAAACTCTTTTCAAAACTCTTTACCAAACAAATTTTCCACACTCAAATCATAATTTCAAACCTCACAAACTCAAAACATAACTCATACTCTCAAATCATAATTACAAAACTCTACCAAACGCAACCTAATAATTTCTCTTTAACTGAAGTGGACCCATTTCAAGATGTTAATAGGCCATTTATTTTATTTTTTGTTATTTCAAAATTTTAGAATTTCATAACTTTTATTATAAATATTCATTTTAAATAAAATTTATATTTTTAAAATTTACACAATAAGATCTATCAAACAAAACTAATATTGAATATAATTTTTGGTAAAAAAAAATATTCAGTGTATTTAGTTTTAATTTTTTGAATTCAGTTTTTTAAAAATTGAGTTTTTATTTTTCATATTTTTTGTTTTTAGCGAACATTTTTAAATTTTAATTTAATTTTTTTACTTTTTCAAATCCACCTTACTTAGATATATCTAAAACATAAAATATTTCTGAAAAAAATATTTTAAAAAATTAATAAATATACAAAAATATGAAAAATATAGTGAATTTTCATTATTATTTTTTTTGTATTTTTGATACTTAGTGAATTTTTTTAAAAAAAAAAATCCCAAAAATTATACTTTTTAAGTATTTTTATACTAGGTGTGTTTAAAAATTAAAAAAACAAGAAAATAGAATTTTCTGAAAAGTGTTTTCAAAAAATTGGAAACAAACATAATTCAGCTTGCTTGGTTCCATTTTTCCAAAAACACTTTTCAGAAAATTCTACTTTCTTATTTTCTGTATTTTTTTATTTTTACTGAATTTTTTTAATATTTTAAGAAATGTTTTTACTTTTTAGTCACACCTAACATAAATACACCTAAAAAGTAAAAAAATTATAAAAAAAATCTTTTAAAAATTCACTAAATACCAAAAATACAAAAAAAAAATACAAGAATTCAGTATATTTTTTATATTTTTATGTATTTATTAATTTTTAAAATATTTTTTCACAAATTTTTTACTTTTTAGATACATCTAAGTAAGGTGCATCTAAAAAAGTAAAAAAAATGTTTAAAATTTTAAAAATATTCATTAAAAACAAAAAAATACGAAAACCAAAAAACTCAGTTTTCAAAAAACTTAATCCAGAAAACTCAAACCAAACACAGTGATTGAGAATTTTTCAATTTCCAATTTTTTCCAATTTTAAAAGTATTACATTTCTTAGTTTTGCACATCAATGTTTCATATAGTTGCTTTACTATTTTTTTTGGTAGTATTTTATATATAATAGTATTAGTCTTATTTGATAAAACTTGACGAGTGGGTTCTAAAAATATAGATTTTATTTATAAAAAAATAGATGTGTAATATAAAAATTATGATATTTTAAAGTTTAAAATACAAAAAAAATACTCCATTCGTCTTAAAATATTAATCTCTTATTTCATTTTTCATTATCCTAAAATATTAGTCTCTTTTTCAAAATCAAGAACTAAAATAATACTCTCTTTGTTCCAAAATCATAGTCCCTTTTGGAGAAGTCAGCTTCTTTTTTTTTTTTTTTTTTTTTTTTTTTTTTTTTTTTACAGTACAATTATTACATTTTAAAATTATAATTTTTGTAAAATACAAAAACATAAAAATGAAGAAACGCGCGATGACAACGACAACGACAACAACAATAACAAAAAGAAAAAAGAAGAAGAAGAAAAAAACATACGAAGAACATAAATTTTTTTTAATTCATTCAAAAGTATAGTCACATTCACAATTGTTGCAATTCACTATAATCTAAGGGAGAGTCATCTCCCCTCAATTTTAAATATATAAAAATTAGAATAACAACTATTCACTAACTATTTCAATTTTGACAAATGACAACATATGCCTCATAAGTATTATTTAAGAAAAAATTTATAATACACACTTCAAAAAATGTATGTACTTGTGGGTGTTGATTTCCGACCACACAACCAAATGGAAAACTCAGCTGAAAAGCACCGACAGAATAGATTAAGCCCAAATAACTTGTCACAGAAAGATAAGAATCCAACAGTGGTTCATTTACCCAGGGGCACTCTAACGATCAAGTCAGTAATCAATATTTCTCAAAGATAGCAAATTGTGCTTAAACTCACAAGAAAGAACTTAATACTCACAGTATGTCACACATACCTGAGACCTGTCTGAAAAAGGCTACATATATTACCTTAAGTCCAAATCCACTACCTACAAACTAATAGCCGACCTCTCAGACTCCAACAATGGTGGTGGAGATGATTACTTCGTTGTCTTGGGCAACTGGGAGTTTGTGTCTAATGGCGATCTTCATCTCTATGGTAAGAATGGAGTCATCCCATAACCTTACACGTTTAAGATTTATCAACTTATCTGTTGATACTAATGTTTGCTCCTTTGTTTTTGCAGCTCTTCTCCAGCCATCAAAGGACTTCCGTCAGACCTTCTTCCCAAACCCAGATCTGCAAAGGCTACTGGGCTTGCCTATTGAAAAACGCAAGGCCCCACTACTGCTCAGTTACATTCCGACCCAAGTCTGTCCTTCCTGACATTCCCCGCCGAAGCAAGACTCCTCATTCTGCTATAACTCCACCAGCCACTTCATCTCTAAGGCCAGACCAGGCCTCTACATCTGATCCTGTCGACCAGCTGTCCACTTCTGCCCCCTAGCTAATTCTTTTAGCTCAACGTCAGCACCGATGTTGAGCTCCTGCTAACGCTTCAACCAGCAGAACTCAAAGTAGAAGACGCTGAGGTCTTGAGTTCTTGGAGGCCGACCCCTCAAATCCGCTTATTGCCTTTCCAGCAATTCGTTTTGGCACCAAGGTTACTGTCGCTGCAACAGCCGACGAGATGGGCCATAAACTAACCGTAATAGAAGATCTTCTCGCCAACATTCCTGGGATTGTGACTGTACAGTCCTCCTTTTCTCCATCCCAATCCAAACCAAAGGCAACAGTGACTCAAATTGACTCTGAGGACACTGTGCCGATCTCCAAGCTGACCGAGATCGAGAAGAGTTCAACCGCCGCCGAAAAGAGACTAGCCGAGGCCACAACACCTGACGCCCCACCACCAAAGAAGCCGAGGTCTGATCACCCAGAGAGAAGCAACAACTTACCTCGTAATATGACCTGGGCACCCGAAGTCATTGTGGGGGACAGACCTTTGATAGCCGACGACAGTACGATCGAAAGCGTCAAGGTTGGCGCCGCCTGTCAACAGTTGTACTCCTACCAATAGCTATAAACCACATAGTTAATCTTTATGAGTACGACAACTTTGGCTTAATGATGTAGCACTCAGTCTTGGTAAATCTCCTATTATATCCTTTCAAGCTTTCCAATACTTAGCCAAAACACTTTTTTACTAATCTGTTTCATTCCTTACAGGCTATCCCGCATGCGTACTCATATGCGGTCAAGAGCGAGATAATGAGGAAGGAGTTGGTAAAGAAAACTCAAGAAGCTACCAAACTCCTCTCATCGCTCAACCATGCCGAGGCCAGCAATCGAAATTTGTTGGATCAAGCCAAGGCTGCCAAGACTGCTCAAACCGAGGCTGAGACTAAAGTCGAAGTTGCTGATCCTATTGCCGAGCCTGCTAAGGCCGAGGTAGAGGCTGCCAAGGCCAGGGCGATAGAGCTAGAGGCCAAGCTCAAGGAGGCCATTGACTCAAAAGAGACTGAGGTCAAGGCGACCAACGAAAAGGCTTTTGAAGAAGGCCAAGCCGCCGTCCGTGACCAATACAAAGAGCAAGTCAATCTGACTTGCAACCGAGGTTATTATATAGGTTGGACAACGGTGCTCAACAAGTTGTCTATCCCCATGGACTCCCCACTCAGAGACATCAACCAGTTTAATGTGTTGTTCCCTCATTCTTCAAAAGATTTCGAGAATGAAGTCGAGGAGGTGGACGCTGAGGCTGATGATACTGATGAAGAGGGAGAGGTTGCAGTTGGGGCCAAGTCCCCCACTCTGAATAAGTAAGTCTTGGACTTGACTCAAGATGATGAGAAGGAGGTCTCCAAAAGCGTCTCTTCTAAGAAGACGACATCTAAGACTGAAGTCCATACAGCCAAGAAAAGCCTCGATGATACGTTGCTCGAAGTTGACGCTGAGATAGCGGCAAAAAAGAAAGCCTTACTGCCAACCAAGGCTGACATAACGCCAACAGTCGAGGTTGAGCAATCTGACATAAATGCCAATGTTTCCAGCACTTAGGATTTTTTTTTTTACTCTGAACTTTTCTCTTTCAATTGTAACTTCTCTTTGTAACTTGGACAAGTAATCTCTTATGCCAGGCCGAAGTGTCTTTTTGTATCTAAACAAGTTTCTACTTTGAATGCATGCCTTCTTTTCTTCTAAATGTTGAATATATGTTTGTTTCTGTAACACCTGCCTTTCTCCTTAATTGTTGTTTTTATGATTACTTTTATGATTAATCTAAGTTATGCAATTATTTGAGCTTAGTATGCATATCTTTATGCATTATGTCTATTAACAGATACGCTCCTCTGAGGAAAGACCTGTCTGATTCATTACATCGCTAGAGTTATAAAATTAGTTAATGAACTAAGTGAATGGGGTATTGCACCTTCAATTAAGATAGGTGATAGTGGTCTTAATTAATAATTTTAACTAAAGTAACTTTCATGTGGTTAACCTAAGTTATAGAGAAGTGGGATATACATATATATATATTGACTTCAATTAGAAAGAGGAAGAGAGAGAGTTATAATTTGAGAGAGAGAAAGAGAGGAGGAGGATATTCTAGGGTTGGATTTGGATGAATGATTAAGAAAGAGAAGAAAGAAAGGACTTGAGCAAATTTCATCAACTAATACATTAAGGTAAACCTTCCTTTTAATCACTTGTATGAGATTAATTTACATCTTGAATTCATGAGAATTGAGGAGTGTTTGAGGGATTAAGTGGTGTAAGTGGGGCTAGAAACCCTACTAAGAGGGATTTTTCCATGACCTTGCTCCTTTCTTTAGTTTTATATGAATTTAAGACATGTTCTATGGTTTAATTGAGGCATAGAATCATCTTGTGCATCCCTTTTGTTTTATCTTTTGATGTTCATGAGATTAAGGGATTTGATGAGTGAATTTTAAGTTTTATTCTTGGGAATTAGTTAGTAATTGTTGTTACTCTACGTTTCTTAATTTTTGGCTCTTGATTTGGGTGGATTTGGGTTTGAGATTTGGAGGTTAAACTGGAGAAAAACAGGGCAAAATTCGGTTATGGAACACCCAGTACTGCACGTGCGAGAGTGCACTGGCGCAAGTACGGCAAGTGGGCCCGCACGTGCAGATTACAGGGGAAGGCTGGGAAACATTCTGTCTAAAAAGCACGTAGGGGCGCACGTGCGAAGAAAGTCCCGCACATGCAGCCAGGGAGCTCCGCACATGCGGCTGTTTGGCTACCCCGGGTTCACCTTTCTCGGTCGTTTACTCCACTCTCAGACCTCCGTTAGCGTGTGTTACACCCATAATCAATATCCTTTTGCATTGCATGAACATTTAACAGGAGTAAACTAGATTTTCCTAAGTCATGGAATTAACTAATCAGGTGTTTGATAAATTAAGTGAACAACGCTTGTACTTATTTGTGTAGGTCAAACGCCTCATTCCAATCATCTGCAACACGGAACGGACTGTGAGTAACACTGCTGTAAATATATATAATTTAAATTATCTTTTTTTTGCTTCAACTTATGCGTTATTCAGATATGTTTCTCATGTGGCTAAATGATAATTATATCCCAGTTTTCATTAGCTACTATGATAATTTTGGCACCTCTTCATATAAGTACAGTTATATCAGTTCCATTTCATGGAACTCTTGTTTAATATGATAATAGCTATCATATCGGTTCTTCAGTCTTTATGACCGTCTGTTTGGTCTTCTTGACCACCTGTCCGATCTCCGTGACCGTCTGTTCGGTCTTTTGGACCTTTTTACTGCTTTTGATTATATTACGCGAAATGTCATACTTCTTAAATATTATATGAAACTGCTCATCTTGTGTGTCATTTTATGTTATAATTATCGTTCATAATCTTTTTACTCAGTTGTTATTTACCGGGCCCTAGCTCACATCTCGGCATACCATGTAGCTGATCCAGCTCAGGAAAAGGTGTAGTGGCGTCGGTCTCGCTTCGGTATTGTCAAGTTAACCACTATGTCTCACTACGAGGTTTCCATCTATCTAGGTGTTGATGTGGCCAGTATTCTCCCTTTTGAAATTCGTTTTTTGTTTCAAACGGTTGTCATTGGCATTGTAGTTGTTGTTAATGGAAGTAACATTTCCCTTTTGATTGCCTTTGTGGACAAACTCTGTAATAACCCCGACCCTGATTAACGCTAATTGGTACTTAATTATGCCTAACAATAATTAAGAGGGAATCTAGAATTTAATTGCGTATGTGTTGCATGAATTATGTGTTTCTATCTGTTCGGTGTCGAAATATCTGTTCGTGTTTTAAACTTTAAACTGCAAATTGGAAGCCTTATCGGTGCCCTATTCCGAAATTGATTAGTGTTTTAGGCTAGTTAGATTTTATGTGATTTTATGGTAGGTTCAATTAAAATTCGATTTGGAATGTTTAAATTAGATTAAATGACGTTATATCATTGAATCTAGGTAATTTCCATTTTGCCATTGTGAGTGGGCCATTTTGTTTCATCTTATTAGAGACTTCATTACGCCATTTCATCATCTTTGGCTGAGGAAAAACGTAGGTAAGAGGGAGATGAGAGAAAAACTTAGTTTCAACAAGGATTTTGGCTAGACACTTGGAGATTTGAAGGTGTATAGCAACATTGAGGTCCTAAGACTTGGAATTGAAGGCTTAAGGTAGGAATTCATACTCTCATTCATGTAAATGAGTTAGTTCTTGCATAATTCTTGACCTATTGAAGATTAGAGTCTAGATTTAGCTTGAAATTGTTGAATTGGGTAGTATATCATGCATGCATGTTTACAATCTTGCCATTTGAGTTTGTTTTCATCAAAACTTCACATGCATGCTCATATTTTTGTTCAAGTCCATGAATTCATCAAAATTCTGAGTTTAATCTTACATTTGGCCATGTTTTTGAGCATTGAAATTTAATTGGACTCATGCATGTTTGTTTAAACTTTGTTATTGATGATTTATGGAAATTTTGTTCGAATTGACTCACCCTTGGGCAATGATTTTACAAATTGGTTTTTGAAACTTGTTGTACTATGAGTTTAAAGTGTTTTTCCAGAATTTGGGCCCAAGAGGTCGAGTTTTGAGCTGATGAATGCTTGGTTTGAGCTTGGGAGGCAAATCTGAAAATTCCAGAATTTGGCTTCCTCGCTCGAGCGAAGGATTCCTCGATCGAGCGACCACCTTTGTCCAGGACTCCGCTCGAGCGAGCATCAAGCGTGTATCACGCGAAAAAAATCAGCAACCGATACTTTTTCATTTTTGCAGACCGCTTGAGCGAAGGAGTCCTCGCTCGAGCGAACCCTTTGTTTTTGCAAGCTCGCTCGAGCGAAGGAAGGCTCGCTCGAGCGAGACCCCTGTTTTCAGCAACTTCCGTAAAATGTTTTCTAAGGCATTTTTGCATCCTCATTCCATCTTAGGCATTCCTAGGCCATGTTTAAGGCTCCATACTAGGGATAAGAGGTTAGGTACACACTTAGAATCATTGATGTAAGTTTTGTACAATTGGATTTCGTGTTTCAAGTGTGTATCCGTGATGTGTAATGTAGGTCGTGTGCTGCATTCTGTTTGACCGTTGGCTCCGTCTATCTGTTTCAACGCCCACTGTGAGTAATAACTTAGTAAAAATATGTTCACTGTACTTATTTTCTGTGAGACAAAATGAGATCTATTTTCTGAAATGATATGTTATGTACAATGGATGATTGTCCAATTTCTGACATGTATTCATGACATCCTTAGTATCATGTGATATCTGCAGCCATGACCCGGTATCGGAGGTTCCTTCGTGGAACTTTACGCTTTATGCGTCCTGTTATGTTACACTTTATGCGTCCTGTTTGTGCACTGTTACCCGTACCGGAGGCCCGCCATGGGGGCTTAGTTGTCCTATTACTCGGATCCGGAGGTTCCTTCGCGGGAACTAGGTTATTCATAACCTTACGCATTGCGCGTCCTGTTCAGTTATGCTAATGGATGTATCACGTAAACGTAACCATGACTTATGATTTCTGACTGTTTATGATCTGATCAAGCATGAATTTGATAAAGCTGAATTATGATTTCGATCTGATCAAGTATGATTTTATACAATATGAATTGATTTCTGAAATTTGTACGGACTCATTCATTGAAACCCCTTTATTCTGTTTATTATTCACTGGGCTTTTGCTCACAGTTTTCTATATATATGTAGGTGAGCCGACATATGACCAGGGCCAGAGTTGAGGGCCTTCTGTTCCTTTTTGTCAGCCAACTGTCGTGCCTCCCGTGGAGGTTCCGGTCGAAGCCTAACGCCAAGGCTGTTTCGTTTCATGCTAGTCAATGTTTATGTTTTGTAATGTCAGGTCTTGGGAGTACTTTCTGTAAATATTTTGTACATATTGGTGCACTTTGACTGGCATGTTTATGTATATAAATAAGTTTTATAATCCTCTGTCCCATGTACGTCATCACAGCTCATTGGACCTTGCTTATTTTACATTATTGCTTCCGCAGCCCCTTAATATTTGGTAATCTGTTCAGAGGCCTTTGGTAATCCACGGATTACTGGCCGGTTACGGCGCTAAACCTACAGGGGCGGGTTTGGGTCATGACAAACTCGTTAGGGCATGTTGTACTTTTGCATGTATATATGTGTGTATATTTATATACCATTGTCTTTGTCTCATGTAAATTCACAGCTCATTGGACGTTTTGTTTTCTTGCATAATAGCTTTCGCTAGCCCCGTTTATTTGCTTTACTTAGTTAGGCCTTCGGTAGTCACGGATTACTGGCCAATTACGGCCCCAAACCTGTAGGGGCGGATTTGGGTCGTGACAGCTTCTTTATGCTTTACTGTTTTTCTTCTATGCATTGTACGCTTCCATACTTAGAATATTTTTGCACTTCCACAACTTTCTTTGAGTGATTACTTGGGCTTAGAATACCTTGGACAAGTATTACCTCGGATCCATCCATAGTTGGTTACCTCAGACCAAACTACCTCGGAGTTCACCTTTTATTGTGATCTTGGTCAAACAAGATTTAAAAATATTTGATTCAAACATTTTTACAAGTGTTCTTCCATTACTTGTACTTGCCGTCTTCTAGCAGGACTTCACCCTTCCAACCTTTCAAAGCCTGATAGCTTGGTTGGTTATCTCGGGTAATGAATACCTCGGATACCCCTTCCCTTATTATCTCGGCTAACTTCAACTTGTAAATTGTTCTGAATTTTCAACAAGTGTCAAGCCAGTCTAAATTGTAAATTTCTTCTAAAAATTTCAACAAGTGCCAAGCTCGCAAGCTTATTAATCATTCATGCTCCCTACCCCTTAATGTGAAGCTAAGTTCCACTTAAGCTCACATTATGCGTTTATGGTCTTTTTCCGAAGTCAGATTCAAACAAAGATTAGCCGAGGTGTTTGACCTTGGTTTCTCTGTTAATCTAACAAAAGCAAACTTAGTTTCATTCTACCGACACATTAAGCAAGTCTGATTTTATTCAATTGAGTTCAACTCTGCCAATATGGCAAGTCTAAGTTAATTCAATTTAGTTCAACTCTATCATATACAAGTATAATTCAACTCTGCCATATAATAAGTCTAAGTTATTTGTCATGTTTCATTCAGAAACATCGCCAACTTAGTTCAACTCTATTATATGCAAGTATAATTCAACTCTGCCATAAAATATATCTAAGTAATTCGTCATGTTTCATTCAGAAACATCACCAACTTAGTTTAACTCTATTATATACAAATATAATTCAACTCTGCCATATAAAAAGTCTAAGTTATTCGTCATGTTTCATTCAGAAACATTATCATAGGACTGGTCAGTCCTATCGCACAAATTTCAAATTCATAAAAATCAAACTAGCATTTTATTATTACTTCGGCTAATAAACTCTGAGATGATTTTATAACGCCCCTCTCAGTTTGGGCCAAGTTTTTCCTCCTTGGGATCCTTTTTGCTGCCGACAACTTTTCTCAGGACGAGGTCCCCAACCTTGAACTCTCTTGGGTTGACCTTCTTGTTGTAATCCCTAGCAAGTTGTTGTTGGTATGCTTCCAGCCGAACTGCTACTCTCTCCCTTCTTTTTTCTAATAGACTCAGATCTCGGTCTAAGAGTGCCTCATTGGTCCCATCTTCCACTCCCTGAGTTCTGATTCTAGGGATGCCGACTTCTAGTGGAATAACTGTTTCAGTGCCATAACCCATGGCAAAAGGAGACTCCCCAGTTGATTTTCTCGATGTAGTCTAATATGCCCAGAGCACATTGGGTAACTCTTCCACCCACTTCCCTTTTGCTAGTTCCAGCCTTTTCCTGATCCCATCGAAAATAGTCTTATTGGATGCTTCTACCTGACCATTGCTCTGAGGAAAACTTGGAGTAGAGTAGTAATTCTTAATTTTGTACTTTGCACAAAAGCTTTTAATTAGCTTACTGTCAAACTGTGTACCATTATCTACCATTATTGCCATTGGGATCCCAAACCTGGTGATGATATTCCTCCATATGAAGTTCTTCAAATCAATATCTCGAATCTTTGTAAGAGGTTCAGCCTCTACCCATTTTAT
Organism: Camellia granthamiana; assembly: GCA_036172215.1. Lineage (NCBI taxonomy): Eukaryota > Viridiplantae > Streptophyta > Magnoliopsida > Ericales > Theaceae > Camellia > Camellia granthamiana. The sequence goes on from CM069916.1 coordinate 7,869,438, forward strand.
AAAGTAGTCTGTGGCTACTAGCAAGAACTTTCTTTATCCGGTTGCCTGTGACAGTGGTCTCACTAGGTCCATGCCCCACTGGGCAAACGGCCAAAGACTGGATACTGGGTTCAGATCTGCCGCTAGTTGATGTATCAAAAGGGCGAACCTTTGACACTTCTCACACTTTCTGACATAGGCTTCAAAATGCTTTTGCATGTATGGCCACTAGTATCCCTGGGATATGGCTCTATAGACAAGTGACCTATCCCTTGCATGGCTTCCACAAACTCCTTCATGTATTTCATACAAGAAGTCCTCAACCTGGGACGGATGCACACATCTCAAAAGGGGCCCAATAAAGGACTTTCTGTAGAGATGGCTATCTGTTGACAAGTAGAACCTGGCCGACTTCAATCTGGTCTTATGCGCCTCTTTGCGGTCATCTGGCAGCTTGTCATCCCTTAGGAACATTACTATTACATCCATCCAACTTGGACTCATCACTAGACACATTGCTTCGTACTCTGTGATCAGTGGTTCTACACTTGGGCCTGACAAATAATCAACCATTATTGTCCTTGTCTCTCCTGATTCCATTGTACTAGCCAGGTTATCCAAGGCATCGGCATGACTGTTATCATCTCGGCTAACCTGCTGTAGCCGGCAATCCTGGAACAATGCTAGCAGTCTAACAACTTCTTTGACATGGGCTATCATTCTTTCATCTCGGGCTGCATACTCACTTGTTGCCTGATTCACAATAAGTTGGGAGTCACAGAAGACTACCACCTCATCGGCTTCCATTTCTACTGCTAACTTCAATCTTACAATCAGTGCCTCATACTCTGCTTCATTATTTAAGGCCTTGAACCCAAAACGAATGGACTGCTCTAATATTCGCTCATCTGGCGATACTGACACTACTCATGCCCCTGCTCCTTGATGGTTTGAACTTCCATCAACAAACAGGCGGAAGGAGTCACCAATATAGATGTCGTAAGGCTTTAGTTTCTCTTCTTTCTTCTGTTTTGCTAGAGTGGGGTTCTTGGGCCCCAGTTAGGTTTTTTCCTGCTCTCTTGGGCATCCCAAGCCGTAGCTCATCGGAGTCCGATGCGGGATGGCACTAGAGGGGAACTCGGTCACAATGTCGGCTAGAACCTGACCCTTAATTGCTGTTCTAGGCCTAAAATATAGGTCATATTGGCTCAACACTACTGCCTATCTAGCTATTCTTCCTGTCAGATCTCCATGCTGTAATAGGGACTTCAAGAGATGCTCAATCAACACCACAATATTGTGGGCTTGGAAATAATGATTCAACTTTTTGGAAGCCGTCACTAAGGCCAGTGTCAATTTTTCCAGGAGTAAGTACCTAGTCTCTACACTTGCTAGGTTTTACTCACATAGTATACTGCCCTTTGTTCTCCATTCTCTTCTCTGATTACCACTGCACTCATTGCATGCTTTGAAATTGCAAAGTATAAGAACACTTCATCTCCAGGTATTGGGTTTGTCAGAACTGGAGCAGTTGTCAAGTATTTTTTCAAGTCGGCCAAGGCGACTTTGCACTCCTCTGTCTACAAGAAATCTATGGCCTTCTTTAACAAATTAAAAAGATGGTTTATACTTGTCTTAACTTTGGCTTATAAACCTGTTCAGGGCAGCAGCCCTTCCAGTTAACATTTGCACTTGTTTTGCTGATGTTAGGCTTTTCAAGTTAAGGATGGCCTTGATTTGATCTGGGCTTGCTTTAATACCCCTTTTGGTGACCAAGTATCCCATAAACTTACTAGACCCGACTCCAAATGCACATTTCGAAGCATTGAGTCAGAGCTAATATGTTTTTAAAATATCAAAAACTGTCTTCAAGTCTGCTAAATGGTTCCCAGGTTCTTTGGTCTTCACGACCTTGTCGTCAATATAGACCTCTATCGTTCTCCCAATTAGATGCCTAAACATCTTGGTAACCAATCTCTAGTAGGTTGCTCCTACATTCTTCAACCCGAAAGGCATCACTCTGTAACAATAGAGTCCTTTTGGGGTGATGAATGCTGTATTTTCCTCATCTGGGGCATACATTGCTATCTGGTGATAGCCTCTGTATGCGTCCAAGAAACTCATCCTTTCATGCCCTGAAGTGGCATCTACTAACTGATCAATCTTGGGAAGTGGAAAACTGTCCTTACTCAAGCTGGTGAAGTCAACACGAACCCTTCATTTGCCATTCTTCTTTTTCATAACCACAGTATTGGATAGCCAAGTAGGGTAGTTCACCTTGTGAATGGCTTTGGCTTCCAGTAGTTTGTCCACTTCCTCCTCAACAGCCTTAACATGCATTAATGTCGGCCTCCTTGCTCGTTAGATGACAGGTTTAGCCGACCTGTCTATATTAAGCACATGGCATGTGACATTGGGGTCAATGTCTGGCATCTTATATAGTGTTTAGGCAAATACTTCTATGTTGGCCTGTAAGAAAGCCTTTAACCCCATTTCCTTCTCCTCGGCCAAGCCTGAGCCGAGAAGGAAAAAGCACTCTTCATTCTCTTCTTGGACCTGAATTTTTTTTACGGCTTCCTCGCTCTTCTCGGCCGGTTCTTTGCCGACATCATCTAGGAATTCTATCTCCTCGTCCTTGATTTCCACTTTTTTTGCCTCTCGCACATTGTAGTTAAATTTCATTGCTGTCATGGAGCAATTCTTTACCTGCACTTGAATCCCCTATTTAGTTAGAAATCATAACAAGTGGTGCAGCGATGAGGGAACAGCCCTCATTGCGAGTAGCCAGGGTCTTTCCAACATAGCATTGTAAGGGAAGGGGGTATCAATTATCATAAATTTTGTGCTAACATTCCTAGTAACTGCCTACACCTCCAAATTTATTACTCCCAGAGGCCATGTCGGCGTTGCATTGAACCCAACCATTAGGCTGTCCGACTGCTCCAAATTATCTCGATGAAGGCTAAGCTCCTCGTAATATCTGACATACATGATGTCACAAAAGTTGCCTTGGTCTATCAGAATGCGCCTTACCTGGCATTCTCCAATCTTAAGGGTCACTACCAGAGCATCGTTGTGTTGATACTGCACCATGTATAAGCCCGCCTCAGTAAAGGACACCATTGGTCCCTGATACTCGTTTGTCCTGGGCCTCTTTTGTTGGACCTGATACACATGCTATAAGTGCCTCACCTTTTGGGTCTCTCATCGCATATCATTCTCATTAACCTTCGAATGGATCACATTAATCACCCGAGGTTCTGCTTGTTGTGGCTGTGGTGGTGCTGCTGGTGCTGGGGGAAGCCTTGCATGCTCTTCCCTCATTCTGGCCTCATTTATTAGGTCCCTCAAGTGACTCTGTCTGACCAGGTCTTCCAAGTGTATCTTTAGGGCTTTGCACTCCTAAGTCAAGTGCCTATCCTCATTATGGTAAATGCAGTGCTTTCTAAGGCTCCTTCTCATGAACTCACCAGGAATTTTCTTCAGCGCTCTATAATACGGATGGTTTCTGATCCTTTCTAGAACTTTATAAATCGGGATTCGAAACACAGTGGTGATTGCCTGTGCAGCCCTTAGCCCTATTTCCTGCCTGTTAAAACCAGTATTACCTCGGTCTCACTTCGGCGAGCCATTTCTCTTCTCCTACTTCGGCGCTTTCGTTCCCGACGTATCCTCTTCTACTCTAGCATATTTTGCGATCTGTGAGATGAGCTCCTCTATACTCTTTGGTAATGTTTTTGCCAGCGATTTTCGAAGTGGGAATTCATCCTCTAGGCTGTTTTTAAAAGACACGACCGTCAACTCCTAGTTGCATCCCGGTATTTGGTTGAACACCTCATAATACCTTTTGGCATAAGCCCCGATGTGATCATTCCTTGTCCTTGTCATGCTGAGAGACTACTGGGATTGCTTTCTGTCTGCCTTTCTGGGTGTTGGTCTTGGCCCCTGGCGTCGGTATATCCTACTACAGAAACGATGGTTGCATGACGTTGTTCTGCATCATGAAGTTGACAACTGATTGTAAATCTGCCAACTTGTTCGCCATTCTTTTCAGCTCTCTATCCCTCCTCAGGCATTTATCCTTCCATACCTGGAGGTCGCTTTCGTTGTAATACTTATCTCGACCTGATTTCTTCAGGATGTCTCCCTTTTTGCCGACGTCTTTATCCCCGAAATTCTGATCACGTGCTCCTTCATTATGGTTTTCTTCCTCGATGTTAGGATCGACATGTTTACCACTCCTCCCTAGGACGTCATCCCTGATCATTTCTCCCTGCCCGTTGTTGGCCATCTATTCTCCTTAAGTTCCCACAGACGGCGCCATATTGTTGGTGTTGATTTTCGACCACACAACCAAACGGGAAATTCAATTGGAGAGCACTGGCAGAATAGATTAAGCCCAAACAACCTGTCATAGAAAGATAAGAATCTGGCGATGGTTCGTCCACCTGGGGGCACTCCGACGATCAAGTCAGTAATCAATATCTCTCAAAGATAGGAAATTGTGCTTAAACTCACAAGAAAAAATTTACTGCTCATAGTATATCACACATATCTGAGACCCACGAGGGTGTCCTGCTTTTATAGCCAGCACTGACCTGGTTCCTGTAGAAGCCTCACTTCAGTGGACTCAGGCTTAATGCTCATCCTGGACTCTCAGCTAGATATGGATAAACTCCCTAAGAGCTTTATCTTTATCCAAACTGAGATTCTCCCATGTTCTAGGACTCTTGTCTCTTGTCCGCTTATCTCAGATTTCCGATGTCTCCGCAGACAACCTCGGCTTAGCCAAGATCATCTCGGTACATATTGTTGCAGTGATCCCGATTTTGACCCGGTCAACTTACAGGAGTCAAGCTGCCCGGTCAGCTCGTCGAAAGCCAAAATACAAAATGCATTCGAAATTGCTTACGGGAAAGTGTATTTTACGCTCGAGTGGACCATGTTATATCAGTCTGTAAGGGGAGATTTCAGATCACTTTTTCAGTTCTCTCTCTCTCTAAAACTCTCCAAAATTTCCAGATCTAGAGCTTCTCTCTCTAGAAGTCATCTTCTCTCTTTGGTTCCTCCAAATTCGTTGGAAGTTAGATCGAAGTTCTTTATCAAAGTTGTGTAACTTCTCGAGGGCTTCGTTGTGTACGGTGGAAATCGAGTTTCAACATCGTAAATTTTGGGGTTTCATCTCATTTCTTCTTCGAAACTTGAGGTAGGAATTTTCTTAGAATTATATATATATATATATATTCAAGATCTATATAATTTTCAAAATCATCTTTCGATAGCTTTGAAAATTGATTGTTAACTCAAGAAGTTGAGCGATTTTGAAAAGTGGGTTTGTCTCTTGTTCTTTTAAAATGATCTTATGGGTTTTGATCTTCGTTGATTGAAGAAAAGATGATTTTGGAAAGTTTTCTTTCAAAAGATTTGAGTTGTATAGTTTTGGTGAGAAAACCTATAATTTGGGATTTTTTTTAGAGACTGAAAATTCATGAATGATATTGTTATATTTATTTTGTGTGTCAAAATAAATGGATATTTAGAAAATTTTTTATTTATATTCATATAAATGATGAATTTCAAGAAATATGAGAATTATTGTTCATTTTGGAAATTATTGCTCAAAACGTTGAAATAGTCTTGAAATAATTAATTGTTGAGGATACTTTAGAAGAGAGAATTGTATTATTCCTTGGATGATGAATTAGAATAACAGTATTTATATTCATCTTGTGTTATTGCCATATCAATTCATTTGATTACATTAAACTTTAAAAGTTGATTTGAAAACTTGCATTGAGAAAAGAATGTTGAGAAACAAGTTTTCATACATTGGTAAGTCTTGATAGGTGGTGTAGATGATATTAAATAAGTTGGCTTGAGAGTCCGGGGTGAAAGACCGAAAATCCGCGCGAATAGGTGTTGAGCCTTCCGGTTAATACCGGTAAAAATGACAAATTGGTAGTACTTATATAGTCTACTTGCAGACACTGACCTAGGGATTACTAAAGTCGTATTTACCGCCCTTGAAATAAATTATTAAGTTTTGAACAATTAAAATTACATGACATCATTGAGCATGATGGTTTTTAAAAGAAGAAAATGTGATTTATCTTCAAAAAGGGGCATAGCATGGCATGTGTATTTCATCTCTTAAGACTTGTATAAAATGTATATACTTTGTTAAGGATTTTCTACTGGGCTTTATGCTCACCCTACGCGATTTTTGTGCAGGAAAAGATGTGGTGATGCCGCCTAACTAAAGGCGATGAAATGTGTGTTGAGAGTACGAGACTTTCATTTTGCTGTGACTCTGTGTGTAAGCCAAGGGCTGTATGTGTATGGGTTTGAATAACCGTTTTGTGTAACTAGGCTCAAGCCTTGAAAATTTGTAAACCCTTGAGGGTATTTACTTGTTGTTGGATTAATGTATTGTTACATGAAGAACTATTGTATCATGTAATGTAAGTTTGGAGATTTATATTTGGTTTTCCTTGAACGAGCTATGATTGTTGTATTATCATTTGGGCTAGAAATTTGGGGTGTTACATTGTAGTGTTAATTATGACTTTGTTATAAATCATTGTGGTGTTATGATTTAGTTATAACATCTTATGTTTATTATTTTAGTTATGATCAAAGAGATCTTTGATTATATCTCAAGTAATTTGATTAAGACTCATTACAATATTAGTTATGATTTAATTATGACTATTATGATTGATATCTTGGTCATGACCAAAAAGATCTTTAGTTATACTTCAAATAGTGTTTGATTATGATTTATTGTGGTCCTTTTAGCTATGACTAAAAATATCATAACTTGAATATAGTATACCCCTTTTGACGATTGAATATAATATAATGACTCATTATTTAATATTGGGATTGAAATAAAAATTGTCTTCAAAATAGATGAAGGGGTGTTTTGGGAAGATGATTAAAAGTTATTTTTTGGTATCTTTTAGCTTTTTTAAAAAAAAAAAAATTTGTGTAAAAATGAAAAGAGGTGATGGGAATTGGGGATGCTGCTGCTCGGGCTGCACAGCAATTTGTACAGCAAAATTGACTCATTTCGATAATTCGAATCGTTCATATTTTAGAATACATCAAGTAAAACATATCTACAAAATATCAAATTAATCGAATATCGTTTACCTATTCATCCATTCACGTTTCGATTAACTTGATATTTTGAAGGCATATTTTACTTGATATATTCTAAAATATGAATAGTTCGAATTATCGAAATAAGTCCCGAAATGAACTTATTTCGTTGCACAGCAATTACTGCTGCGTAGCCTAAGTAACAACATCCCCTCTTCTGAAGTGATGTGATTCAAAAATCCTAAAAAATCAATCTTTCCAAATTACCCATAGTGTAGTAATTCGGCTGTTTACTCTCCCATGTATCAGTTGCTTTACAAATAAAGAATTACATATTTGGTTAAAGTAATAATATTCATACTTGAGGCCCCATTTTGAAAGATAGAGATGCCAAATTTGATTCGTCCAAAAGTATAATGAGGCATTTAGGCTAGTTTGGAAAGAGATTTTTAATTAAAATATAAGATAAAATAAATTAAAATATTTAGAATTGATTGTTTTACTGTGTAGGGAAAAAGTGAAAGGGGAAAAAAAATGTGTAATGAGAAGAGAATTGAATATTTGACTTTTTTATATGATTTTTGGCATTTTTAATGATTTTTTTGATTAAAATGTATATTTTATAAAAAAATAAATTATACTTTGCTCCTTTTATATAAGTCACTTTTTCACTTTGGCCTTTAAATTTTATTTTATTTTATTTATTTATTTTTAACTTTGACCTTTCATGTTTTAAGTTTTTATTTTATTTTATTTTTAAAGTTAATTTTTGTTCAAAATTAGATAAAAAATGATACATTAATAGTCATGTGACTAAAAAATATTAATTATATATAATTCACATATCTGACATAAAACTTAAACTTTAGTATAATAATATATTTTTTATGTTATGTGACAGTTATTGTGATTTTTTTGGGTCTAATTTTGAGTATAGGTTAGCTTTGGGAGTAAAGGGAGAAAACTTAAAATATGAAAAGCTAAAAGGAAGAAAAAAAAAATGGAAAAGTTACTCATAAATCCTAAATGTTAATCTTGTGTTCCATTTGGTCTCATTTTTTCTTGTGATCCATTTGGTCCTCTCTATTATGGAAAAGACACAGTGCCATTGGGTTAATCACAAGCTACTTTATATAAGGTTTTTATTCGATATATGCTTAAAACTCTCCCCTCATTATTCGACTCGTCGCGTTAGAGTGTCACATTTGAAAAAAATACACTATAGAATTTTTAATTTTTTAAAGTGTTATATCATACCCGCCACGTTGGAGTGTCATATGTCACGTTTGAGAAAAGTACACTAAGAAAAAAAATTAGAATGTCACATCATACCCGCCACGTTGTACGTTTGAGAAAAGTACACTAGGGAGTTTTTATTTTTTTTGAAGTGTCACATCATACCCGTCACGTTGTCACATTAAAAAAAAATTACAATATAGAATTTTTATTTTTCTTGGAATAAAAGTTTTGGAGTGTTACATCATGCCCGACACGTTGTCACATTTAAGAAAAAGTACGCCAAGGAGTGTTTAATTTTTTTGGAGCTTCACATTGTTAGAGTGTCACATTAATACCTGTCACATTAGAATATATTTTTGTTACAGTGTCACATTATACCCGCCACATTGTTATGTGTGAGAAAAGTACACTAAAGAATTTTTTTTTTAATCATATCTGCCACATTGTCATATTAGGGGAAAGTACACTAAAAAGTTTTTTATTTTTTTGAAGTGTCACATCATACTCGCCACGTTGTCGTATTAGAGAAAAATACACTAAATTTTTTTTTATTTTTTTTGGAGTATAAGTTTTGGAGTGTCACATCATATCTTTTACGTTGTCACATTTACGAAAAGTACACTAAGGAATTTTTAATTTTTTTAGAGTGTCATATCGTTGGAGTGCTAAATTAATATTTGTCACATTAGAATATCACATCATACATGTCACATTAATAAAAGGGGATAGTTGTCTACCAAAAAACTATCAAAATCAAAAATAGGACCATACGGAAAGAAACACTCCACTAATAGAACTTAACAGATCAATAGAAAAAACTTGGGACTAATTGGAATACTTGTTTGTGAGATGGGATTTATTGGTAAATATTTCAAAAAAGATCAAACTTTAAAAGCCAAAAAAAAAAAAAAAAATACCAAATATAAAAGGATTAAAGCATAATATGCTTCACTCCCCACTAAATTTTATGCCAATAAATTAGGAGTGTAAAAATGGCCCGCGACTCATGGGCGGCCGAGATAGATCCGGCTCGTTTGGGCCTGGGCCATCATTTGAATCCCGACTCGACCTGCCTAGCCTGGCCTATCGGCCCACTTAAGGCCCTACCTTCCCAAGGCCCAGTGTCATTTTTAGTAAAAAATAATAAAATTTTGGTAGACAAAAAAAATGTTCAGGCTGGCACAGCCCGCTTAAGGCCCAAATACCCCTAGGTCTGAGCCTAAGCCTAATGTTCTGTCTCGTAGAAAGGCCCAATCCAAATTTTGACGAGAACTCGTGAGGCCCGACATGAGCCGGGCTAAATTTATACCCCTACAATAAGTGTTGCTAGTTTATTTTTTCCATAAATACTCACACATGCAAATATGTGTGTCTAGTTACAATAAAAATTATTAAGCACTTCAGGTGCATTATATAACAATATCATCTATTAATCACCGAATATCACATTTTTATGTTTTAATATAAAATTATAAACCCCACCTCTGGTCTTGAACCACCATTTGGCCATGCCAAGAAGCACTAGATAATTTCTCTTTAACTGAAGTGGCGCCACTTTAAGATGTTAATGTGCCATTTATTTTATTTTTTGTTATTTCAAAATTTTAGAATTTCATAACTTTTATTATAACTATTCATTTTAAATAAAATTTATATTTTTGAAATTTACACAATAAAATCTATCAAAAAATTTATTAATTATTGTCGTTGTATGAAATTGAGAATTCTTCAGTTTCCAATTTTTTCCAATTTTAAAAGTAATAAATTTCTTTGTTTTGCACAACAATTTTTCATATAGTTGCTTTACTTTTCTTTTCTTCTTTTTTTTGGTATTATTTAATATTTAATATTAGTCTTATTTGATAAAACTTGAAGAGTAGCTTCTAAAAATATAGATTTTATTTTTAAAAAATAGATGTGTAATATAAAAACTATGATATTTTAAAGTTTAAAATACAAAAAAAAAATACTCATTTTGTTCCAAAATATTAGTCTCTTATTTCATTTTTTATTATCCCAAAATATTAGTCCCTTTTTAAAAATCATGGACTAAAATAATACTCTCTCTGTCTCAAAATAATAGTTCTTTTTGGGGAATTCAACTTTTTTTGATAGTACAATTATTACATTTTAAAATTATTCAGCTTGTTTGGTTTTGATTTTCAGAAAACACTTTTCATAAAATTTATTTTTTTTATTTTTCGTATTTTTTTTTTGTTTTCAATGAATTTTTTTAATATTTTAAGCAATTTTTTTAATTTTTAGACACACCTAACGTTAATACACTTAAAATTATAATATTTGTGAAAAAAATCTTTAAAAAATTCACTAAATACCAAAAATATAAAAAAATAAAAATTCAATACATTTTTTATATTTATTAATTTTAATATTTTTTCACAAATATTTTACTATTAAGATACATCTAAGTAAGGTGCATCTACAAAAGTAAAAAAATTACTTAAAATTTTAAAAATATTCACTAAACACAAAAAATCACAAAAAACCAAAAATTTAATTTCAGAAAATTAAAATCAAACACACTGATTAATTTTTGTAAAATACAAAAATATAAAAATGAAGAAACGCACACAAAAATAAAATAATATTCAAACACACATACGAAGAACATAAAATTTTTGTTATTCATACCAAAGTATATTTACATTCACAATTGTTGCAGGTCACTACAATTTGGGGAGAGTCATCTCCCCTCAATTATAAATATATAAAAATTAGAATAACAACTATTCACTAGCTATTTAAATTTGGCAAATGCTAATAGATGTCTCGTAAGTATTGTTTAACGCTGTGTTTGATTAGGAGATTTAAAAAAAGATTTCGAAAAAGAAATGAAAAAAAATGTGTAAAATTAAGTAAAATATAAATATATTTTATTCACATTTCACCTTCCTTTTCCATTTCCATTTCCAAATCCTCTAACCGAACATAGCGTAAGAAAAAATTTATAATACACACTTCAAAAAAGGTTTGTACTTATGCTTCAATTATGATATTTGGTTATGGCATATTATTGTATTAATTATGACTTTGTTATAACTCATTATAATATCTTATATTTGTTATTTTAGTTATGATCAAAGAGATCTTTGATTATATCTCAAGAATTTGATTATAACTCATTGCAATATTAATTATGATTTAATTATGACTTATTGTGATTGTTATTTTAGTTATGACCAAAAAGATTTTATACTTCAAATAGTGTTTGATTATGATTTATTGTCGTCCTATTAGCTATGATTGAAAATATCATAACTTGCATATAGTACATCCGGTTGAGGATTGAATATAATATAATGACTCATTATTTAATATTGGAATTAAAATAAAAATTATCTTCAAAATAGATGAAAAAGTTAAAAAGTGCATTTTTAAAACATATAGGGTAAATTTTATAATGTAAAATTTAAACTCACAAAGAATTAATGCTTTTAATAAAATATCTATGTCTATATATATTATTTATTTATTTTAGCCCATTTATAACACGTTTGATTGATTGCTTATTTTTTTTTTTTTTTTTTTTTAATTGACAAGACCTGCTCCATCGAAGGGGTATGATCGACTAATAAAGTCTTGGTGTATAAATTTTGAGATTTCATGATGTAATAAGTATGATGTGGTAATTAAAAAAATTTAATGTATGTAATTTAAATGTGATAATGTGGTGGATACGGCGTAACACTTTTAAAAAAATTAAAAAAAATTTAATGTATTTTTTTAAATATAAAATGTGATACTCTAATATAACGAGTATGATGTTACACTTTAAAAAAATCAAAATTCATTGTGATCCTATTAGCTATGATTGAAAATATTATAACTTATATATAATACATCATGTTGATGATTGCATATAATATAATGACTCATTAATATTGGGATAAAAATAAAAATTATCTTCAAAATAGATGAAAAAGTTGAAAAGTGTATTTGTAAAACATATCGGGTAAATTTTATAATGTAAAGTTTAAGCTCACAAAGCATTAATCGCTTTTAATAAAATTCCTATGTCTATATATATATAATTTATTTATTTTAGCCCATTTATAACACGTTTGATTGATTGCTCATGATTTTATTTTGTTTTATTTTAATTGACAAGACCTGCTTCGTCGAAGGGGTATGATCCACTAATAAAGTCTTGGTATATAAATTTTGAGATCTCATGATATAATGAATTTGATGTTATAATTAAAAAAATTTAGTACATGTTTTTTAAATGTGATAATATGCTGGATAAGGCGTGTCACTTTAAAAAAAATTAAAATATTTTTAATATATTTTTTTCAAATATAACATATGATACTCTACTATAACGAGTATGATGTTACACTTTAAAAAAATTAAAAATTCATTATGGTCCTATTAGCTATGATTGAAAATATCATAACTTGCTATAGTACATTCTGTTGAGGATTAAATATAATATAATGACTTATTATTTAATATTGGGATTAAAATAAAAATTGTCTTCAAAATGATTGAAAAAGTTAAAAAGTGCATTTTAAAAACATATAGGGTAAATTTTATAATGCAAAATTTAAGCTCACAAAGAATTAATTGCTTTTAATAAAATATTTATGTCTATATGTATAATTTATTTATTTTAGCCCATTCATTACACGTTTGATTGATTGCTTTTTTTGTTTTTTTAATTAACAAGACTTGCTCCATCGAACGGGTATGGTCGATTAATAAAGTCTTGTGTATAAATTTTGAGAACTCATGACGGAACGAGTTTGATGTGATAATTAAAAAAAAAATGTGTATGTTTTTTAAATGTGATAATGTGGTGGATATGGCGTGACATTTAAAAAAATAAAATTAAAATTTTTTTAATGTATTTTTTTTAAATATAACATGTGATACTTCAATATAACGAGTATGATGTTACACTTCAAAAAAATTAAAAATTTATTAGTTTACTTTTTTCAAATGTAACATTTGACACTTCAAAAAAATTAAAAATTATGATGTGATACTCTAAAAAAACTAACAACTCCTTAGTATATTTTTTTTAAATGTGACACGTGATTCTCCAACGTGACGGATATGATGTGATATTTTAAAAAACTTAAAAACTCTTGACACTCTAACGTGACGGGTATGATATAATACTAAAAAACTCTTTAATGTATTTTTTTCAAATGTGACACTTTAATGTAAAAGACAAATGAGTTATTATATATCCAAAATAACTAAATGGATTATAAGAAAAAAAATATAAAATTATATAGATTACAAGCTCAAAATATGATAATTATTGATCAATCTCCATATAAAACATATAAGGTAAATCATATAATGTAAAATTTAAACTTACACAAAGAATTAGTTGCTTTTAATAATATATATATATAATTTATTTATTTCATCCCATTTATAACACGACTGATTGATTTGTAATTTTTTATTTTATTTTATTTTAATTGAAAAGACCTCCATTTAAGGGGGTGTGATCAACTAATAAAGTCTTTAAAATATAAGTTTTGAGATCTCAAACTTGACTCTTCTTCTTGGAGTCAGTCATCAAAATAGTAACATTTATAATTAGTAGGACAAACTTTTTAAACCTTAACAAATTATACCAATAACAAAATTTAAGAATGATCTCTAAAATATCAAATCTCAGCCGCTTAAAATTTAAGGTCACCCCTAAGAGCATCACGATAATCTCCCATATGAGGACATGGAGACAAAGAAGATGAGTGCATCAAAAACAATTTGTCACTAAAGTACTCATGGGAGACAAAGAAGATAAGTACATCAAAATTGTCACTTAGTAACAATTGCAGAATCACTAAAAAGCAATTGCACTCTCACTGAAAAGTAGCAATTGCACTCTCACTAAAAGACAATTGCATTGAGAGTGCAATTGCTACTTTTCAGTGACTAAAAGACAATTGCATTAACCCAAGGGGTTGTGGCATTGTGGTAAGGCCTTGGGGTTTAGGCCCCAAGGTCACAAGTTCAATTCCCTCCCTGGGCCAATCTCCTGGACGAAAGTCTTGACTTAATCGAAGCTTGCCTTGGGAGGTCGGGGCAAGTTTCCAGGTTATAGTCTCTTACTCGGAACGGACAACAGGACACCCTGGTGATCTCCTCATGGGGCGCTGCCTTGGACCTGCAGGAGAGTGAGAGGATTTCCCTGTAACAAAAAAAAAAAAAAAAAAAAGACAATTGCATTATCACTGAAAAGTCAAAAAAGGGATTCGAATTTATCTCAAATGAGCATGTGGTTGAGACTTATTTTAGGAAGTGAATTTTTTTTTATTTATTAATTTTTTAAAAATATAAAAAAAATAAAAACATAATATAATCCAAATAAATTAATAAGTTGACTTTTTTTTTAATTGTCAAAATAAGTTTGAGATTGAATTTGTCTAGTATGAAATCCATTTGTAAAATAAATATGAATTATAAGATAATAATTCTAAATAAATTCTAAGTAGTTGAATCTAAATTTATAGTATTATTAAAAAAATAATTATCATTTTTATCACTTCTTATTATATAACACTCTAATCTAGTAAAATTTAAAAGTGTTAACATGGTTAAAAATTAATTTTTAAATTTTTTTTATATGAGAAGTGATAGTTAAAAATTAACTTTTAATTTTTAATCCATGAATTTGGTTTGTTTACTGTGCTGTCCTGAACTTTTTATATTCAATTACCCTGAAATTGGAAATTGGAAATTGGTTTGTTGGTGAAGATGCTGTTGTGGTCTATTTTTTATTCATCTGTTTTGCACATGCAGGGTAGGGGTGGACGCGGATCGGTTACGGTTACGGAATCTTTAATTCGTCATTCATCCGTCAGATTAGTAGATTAAAGAAAATCAATCCGCATTCGTTCGTCAATCCGGCGGATGTGGATTGAGCGGATTGGCAGTTTGACGGATGGATGCGAATCGATTTGGCGGTTTAAAATTTTATAAATTTTTAACATAATTCAACTTGTGCACTTCCTCAAAAAAAAAGAAAAAAGTATTACAATCAATGACTTAAAAAAATATTACAATCATTGCATGCCTCATCCAAAGCAAAAAAGTTTGAAATTTTAGAATATCACAATCACTGCATGCCTCATCCACATACTACAATCACAGCATGCCACATCTACATAAAGTATTACAATCTGTGGTTCTTAAAAAATAAAAATAATTCAAACCACCAAAACTATTAACAGAGCAGTAGTAGAGATTGTATGTCTCTATATTGTTACATCTATATTTGTTTTTGAGAACAAAAACCAACCAACATATATCATATTTTCTATTTATTATTTTTAGAGATAGATTTAAAAACTAAAAAATATAGATAAATAATACGTTTATTTTTTTCAATTCAAAAAAGATATTTAAGTTGAAATTTTTTTTTCAACAGAATATTTAAACTCTTTTTTAATTGAAAACACAAACAAAATATTTAAACAAATTAAAAATACAAAATCTTATAAATTATTAGGGGTGCTCGCGATTTGGAGGTTCGGTTGCAGTCAAAGGAATCTCAAATCCGCCATCTGTTTGTTAGATTGGCTAATTAAAGAAAGTCAATCCGCAACCGTCCGCTCGTCATCGCGCATCTATCTAAAATACGGTGAATCGATTTGGTTCGATCAATTTTAACAAATCGATATATCTATTATTCACCCCACTACAGGGATGGGGGCTGCCGCGGGCCTATGCGGTGCCGTTTCGCAAGGGATGGGAGATGCTACTGCACAGCACCAGCTACTGCGCGCCTTTGCGGTGCCATTTTGACCAAAATCAAGGCGATCATGTCCTTGCCTGCGTAAATAAAAATAAAAAACTATCCTTTTGCCTTTTCATTTTAAATATTATATTTCTATTATAAATTGTCTTCTATTTAAAGTAACGAAATATTTTAATCTATTATTTTAAAGTCAATTTAATGAATAAAAAATAATATTTAATTTTTAAAACATTTCAATTTTGAGGTAATTGTAAGGACATCCTTACCAGTTTATTTATATTTTATTTTAAAATATTATTAAAAAAATTCATTTTTTATTATAAAAATCACTTTTTTATTTATTTCTCCTAATAAACTCCTTATTTTTTATCTATTCTATTAATAAATTCTCTATTTTTCTCTATTCTATTAAAATATAATTTTTAATTATATAAATACAAATCATAAATATGTACTGCAGTTCTTAAATAATGCATATATATATATAAAGGAGCTATAGGGAGTTATTATAATAAATATTAGTTTAAGATAACTTATAAGGGAGCTAATGGTGTGATATAAGAGAGTTCCAAACCCCTAAAATAAGTAAGAAAATGATTTAGGGGTTGGGTGGGATGCTCTATGCCCTTCAAAAGAAATAATCTTGCTAATGCAGTGTTTGTTAAAAAACTACATAATAACCAAAAAAAATTACAATTTTAATACATATTTCACATTTATATGTAGTTTTAAAGGAAATTTATTAAAACATCTCTCTCTAAATTTGTGTAGTAGGAAAGGTCTAAGATATTTTTTTTTATTTGCTAAGATTCCTCAACATTTTCACGAAAAAAATTCAACTCAGAGAAATTTTGGCCCCGACTTAGAGAAATTTCAAAATTTCTCTGTGAAATTAGAGAAATTTCTTTATAAAAATTGAAATTTCTTCTCTGAGTCGAGTAAAATTTTCCTGAGTTAAATTTTCTCTATAAAAATGTTAAGAGATATTAACTGCTATGAAAATGTTGTATGTCTTTTATTTTATAAAATCTTAATATCAGCAACCTCAAAAAAAATTCTCCTATTTTCTCCACATCCCAAATCCATTTCTCTCAGTTTGATTAGGGGTGTAAAAATGGCCCGTGGCCCGTGGGCTGTCCGAAACCTGCCCGTTGCCCTGGGTGGGCCTGTTTAGGCCCGGGCCCAAGCCCAACCCAAGGCCTTGGGCCTATGCCTGGGCCATCGTTTTGAAGCTCAGCCCAAGGCCCGGCCCACTCGAGGCCCAATGTTATTTTTAATAGAAAATAATAAAATTTTAGTGGAAGAAATAAAAAAACAAGCCGGGCTCACTATAATAAATTTTGTTCTGTCCATTATTGGATTGAAGAAATTTAGCAGCGTCTTAATATGTTGTTAATATTATCACATTTGGTCATTTATGTGCCACTAGTGAAAGGGCCGCATGCAAGGCACGCTAACTAATGGCCAGTTAGTGCCCATTACATTTGTGTATTTAAATGAGTTTTGAGCTATTGCATAAACACACAAAATTAGCAACTCGATCATGAATACAAGATCGACTCAACAATACAAAGTTTTTAACAAATACTATTACTTATACAAAAATAAAAAATAAGAAAACCTATTACAACATCTATTTTCCCAACAAAATTGTAATTCCTAAAAATATGATGTAATAAAAATAAAGCAATTGTTTTCTCTATTTGACAAATGAACAAGTACTCAATCATCCTTAATGACAGGACTTGAAATCCCTCATCAATTGTGAACCCACTTTTGCTTGGTATATTATGAGTAAGATGAGCCAAACCATGCTTGTATGTTATGCTATGAGATCTACCACATCATCTCCTCCATGAACTGAATTTTCTATTAAATCCTCAGCCAGAGTTGCTCTGCATTATATTTGTTAGAAAGAAATATCTAGTTTTCATAATTTAGCATTTCAAATCAAATACTACCTTTTAGATCCCATCAACTCCTTCAATCTAAATGTATACCAAATAGATTAGGATCATGTGAATAATCAAACATGATTTGTTTGCAAAACTTTTATTCAACTTGCTTAAAGCATTAAAAAAAAAATTAAAAACAATAATAGAAAGGTTATCAGCCCTTCTTGTTTAATAGTTTAATGGGGAAAAATAAAATAAAAAAGCAATACAAAGGTAGACCATAATAACTATTATCAGACATCCTTATTTGCATGGATTGGAGAAAAGATAAGTAGCTAATCATCTACTTGAAAAGAAGGAAATAGAGAACATACCTACAAGCAAATTCATACGAGGGTTAGATTCAAATCATTGTGTTTTATGCAGTTCAAACATAGAGCATGCATGCAAATTAAATCATTCAAAATTCAAAGAGAAAATTAATCAGTAAGATGGTGCAAATTACATAGCGAGGGAATTTCACATCTAAAAGCTAGACCAAACCCACAAGCTTAGTTTTTTAAGCCTTTCATATTTGATAATTAGCTTTTGGTAATAAGGTCTAGTTTGCTATTAGATGTTTTTAGCAACTTGCATTTACTAAATTGGATCACAGATGGTCATTCCACAACATCAGCTCTAGATTAACAAGAAGCAGAAGCAATGTTGGATTCTATCATAGTAGTGTTTTCTTTAATATTTGAAATAGATTTTGAGTGCATGAATGCAAGTGATGTTTTAGGTTAGGTTTAATGATCACACTGGACTACAAAGTACAGGTACAATAATTCCAATAATATATAATTAATCGGTTAGAACCTTCGTCTAAAAATAGATCTTTTACAACGTGTGAAAGGAGTTTTTTCTATCCAATTGAAATTTTTTGACAAGTTCCAACTCTTCAAGGAAAATTTGAGTCTAAAGTTGGGGGATGGCAAGAATATTAATTTATGGAAGGACAAATGGCTTGATGAGAGACCCTAGTTGCATAAACTTTTAGATAATAAGGATGGAAATGTGGCTAATCTTCTCCGCCCAAGTGATCATAATGGTTCTTTGCAACTTAATTTTAGAAGAGCTTTTTTTGTATAGGAAGAAGACGACTTTGCAAACCTGTTACCTTAATGTTGTGTTTGGAGCATGGATTTGGGTAAGGATTTGAAAAGGAAAAGGGAAAGAGAAAGAGAAAGGGAAAAGGAAAAGGGAAAGGTAGGTGAAATGTAACTATATTTCATTCACATTTTACCTACACTTTCGCTTTCCTTTCCAAATCTCTACCTAAATTCATGGACAACACAGCCTAAGTGATAGGTGTTCGGTCTTGAAACAAGATTATGGGTGTACTCTGTTATACTATAGGAAGCATTGTAGGAATCTTTTAAACATTGGAGTTTTTTTGGCTGAGTGCAGCAAGGAGATGGGAATTTTTTCAGCATCAATTGCTGCTGGTGTTTTGTTTGCAATATTTGCTACTTGCGTTATTTGGCTTTGTTTTGGTTCTTGTTTGGTGTTGCTCCCAATTTTGATTGGGATTTGTTCCCTTTTTTGTTGCTTTAGCCTTGGCCTTTTGTCTCCGCTGACGTATTCATTTGTACATCTTGTACCTTTGTTTGACATCAATATATTTTATTTTTGCCGATTAAAAAAAAAAAATCTAGAAACTGCATAAGCTTCTTTTGCACTTCTAATATCAGGAGGAAGGACAAGAAATAAATCTCACATTACTAATTTACTTTTATTTAAAACAAAGAAAAAGAATTATGAAATAAAAATGAAATGAAACAATAAAAGTGAAAATGGTTGTTAGCAACAACACTCCCATTCGAACTGACAAAAGCAACAAAAGCCACCATATAATGCAAAGAATGTACATTTCAATAAGAGGTCTTCAATCTCATTAAATAAACAACCATGCAAAGTATGCAATGTCAAATGAATTGAGTATCAAATGTTGAATCATTTATCACAGAGAAGGTTCCTGCCCATTTTTGGCTCTTGTACATGAGAATAAATTTACAAAAGAATGAGATTAACCTTGGATTTTAAAGATAATAATTTGAAGAATTCTTTTCAAAATGATTTTTTTTAGTGTACTGGAAAAAAAAATCTCAGACTTGTTCATAATAATAATTATGAATGAAGAATAGTGTATTCCTCTGTTATATGAACACCTAACATGCAAAAGGTAGTAATATTAAGCCTCACGTTCAACTAAACAAACAACAAGGGAAATTGAAGGATTGTATACTGTTAGGAGACTTCACAATTGTTAACAAAAAATACACATTATCTACATACACAAATAGAAAAAAAAAAAAAAAAAAAAAAAAAAAAAAATGAAGCAAGTAACAAAATCTATTAAAGGTAATAGAGGAAATTATAAAACTTATTGCAAACTCACATCACAAAGAATTATGAAACCACTAAATATGAAGCAAACCATTGGCCAAGACTCCAACGGCTATGTGTAGTTTTCCTCACATTTCTATTTAACTCTCCATAGTGGCCCAAGGCACTGAGCCCCAATCAAATTAAAACATGATTCATACTAATGTGTTATAATCTCTTTTATGAATGAAACTCAAACAAAAGTCATTTCCAATTTTTTTTTTTTTTTTGGGGGGGGGGGGGGGGGGGAACCATTCAAATCGACGTTTAAAAGTGATCTTAAGAAATTGTTGAGGTTTATTGAACTTTTCACATAGATGATATATTTTTCAATTTAATCAAAGGAATAAAATTAGTAATAAATTTTTTAAAAAAAGTATGGCAACTTTTTGCAAACCCATTTCACAAAAGACACCTAATGAGGCAAAGAAAACCATTGGCCAAAAACTCTTCTCTACTTTCACTGGTATTCATTTCACCCATCAATTGATCACTATGAACCACGGTCTCTATTTTACATTTTGATCTTCTCTCTCTACTCTATCTTTCTCTACAGACCATCACATACCTATATATTTTTCTTCTTTCTTTACTCTTTTTCTTTCCACACTCTTTACCGGCCATCACTCACGTCTCTATTTTTCTTCTTCTCTTTTCTCTTCCACATCTCTTGAAGAACCTATTACTCACCATGAGGGATCTTCACATTATCAAAAGTCATAACATAATCGCAGAATTTCCTCAATCACCCAATTCAATTTTCCATGTAAAGCCTTGCAATGGACACACTACCAAGCAATAGTCACAAAACTTCGACACACTATGTTCTATAAAACAAATTGCAAAAGCTAAGCACTTCTACACATCACTGGAACAACTACACATCAATGGAACTACTGTAGCTAGTTCTAATGATATTCAACAAAATACACACATAAAACCAAAAAGAATGAAAATGATAATGATGATGTGAGAAAGGAAGAGACACATATGAGAGAGGAGAGAGAAAATCTATGAGAAAATTAGGAACAAATGAAGAGTTGTGTCAGTTGGGTTACCGAAAGTGTATTTTTGTACATTGAGATTATAGTTATATACATGCATTTCAAAAAATCCGAACTACATTTCGAGCGATTCATTTGAAATCAAGAAAAATTCAAACCCCATTTGAAATCAAGAACATCAAGCCCTCTGTTTGAGGGTTTTTAAAGGTGAAAAAGTTTGACCCAATTGAATTTTGCAATCTTTTCACAGCAAAATAGATAAATGAATAAAAAATCTTACTGGTATGTATGTGCATAGAAAATACTAAAAAGAGAAGACCATATAAACAACAACTCAGGGAAAATTTATATGATGGTCTCCAAAATCACAATTTCATACTAATAAAAATCAGGGTTTTAGGGATTTCAAGCCATACCTCTTCAATGAGAACTCTTTCGAACCAATAAGCTACTGCAGAAGACAGAGCTCTCAAAGAACCCTTCAAAATCAAGAGACGAAAGTGAGAGATGATAAAGAGCAAAAGAACGGACAGAGAAATCAGAGAGAGAGAAGCCATAGATTCGGAGCAAATAGGAGAAAATTTTAGGTTTTAAGAGCCATACCTGGTCTCTTCAATCCTTGCGACTTCGATCTCCACGAATGGAAACAGGGAAGAGACGACCCGAGAAGAGAGAGGGGTTTTTTGTGAGGGAGTGAAGCAAACAAACGAGTGAGAGAGACGGCGGGGCGACGGGGTATACCATGGATCCTTTGATAAACAGCTGTAAGGAATTTGAAGTTAGTTTTCCATGAATAGCCTTGCATCCAAAGAAGAAAAGCTATAAAGCATAAGGCCAAAATTGACTTTTCAACTATTCAAAAAATACTGTTCATATTTGGCTGAAATTGCTGTTCACTTTGCATCCGTACTTTATATATATTGTATAGATATATTTAACTTACTTTTCTTTCAAGATTTTCTCATACTCAAAGAATTGTCAATTTTGTGAAGCTAATAAATAAAATTTTCAGGGCAATAAACATTAAAATTGAAAATTTCTAATTTCACATGGTAACCTAAAAAGTCATGATTATGCATATTGATCACATTGCTGAATTTTCTTGGATAACTCTTCTTCAGATTTGTCTTCACTTTCTTAGCCAAATGTGTTTTGGCTAATAGTTAGCTTCGGTTCCATTATCATTGGGACTAACAGGTTAGCTTCGGATAAGTCCCTTGATGTGAATCCTATCAATCCATAACTACCGTAATTGTCAATACGGGTACTACGATAAATTGAGATTTTATAAGCAAAATCACTTTTTATAAACTAAATATTTTAGTTGCCAAAAGGATTATTATTAGGCCATCTCCAACGGTTCATCAAACTTTGCATCAGATTTGAAATTTGGTGAAAAAGTCACTTTTTGGAGCTCCAATGGTTTCAGCAAATTGGTATCAAATTGAGAAAATATCAAAGGTTTCACCAAACTAAGGACAGCTTGCTCCTTTCACCAATTCACTGTGTATAGTCATTAAAGCAGAAATTTGTCAAAATTTCACACTAAGTGGTCGACCCCCTGGTCGACCACCAGGTTGACCAACCGGTCGACCAGCTCATGCTGCGAACTGGTTCAAATTACTGGTTCAAAAAAAAATTATAAAAAAAATTGGCCTTACCGGTCGACCACTTTCCTTTTGATGCACGGTTGGAGCAAGCCATATCAGATTGAGAAAATTGACTTTGTTTTACTCAAATTTGGTGAAAATTTTGATTCACTGTTGGAGATGCTCTTATATTTTTAATGATGAAAATAGATATTTAGTAATGACTTACTATCGTTTTGAGAACCTTTTTTTTTTTTGGTCTTAAAAAATAAAGCCCGCGTTTGGTTGTGTTTTGTAAATGTGATTTGAGAGTATGAGTTGTATTTTGAGTTTGTGTGTTGTAGAATTATGATTTGAGTGTAAAAAATTTATTTGGTAAAGAGTTTTGAAAATAGTTTTGGAAAAGAGGTTTGATTTGAGTGGGGAATTGTTGATGTGACATTTGATATGTGATACAAAAATTTAAAACTCATAACTAAACATACAACTCAAAATTATTTTAAAGCACATAAAAAATTTAAAAAAATTAGAAAATATTTTTCCCGATTATATAAATCAATTGCAAAAAAAAAAAAATTCACTATTCCGGTCAACCGGGCGGACGACCGGGCGGACATCCCTTAGGCAAAATTTTCAAAAAAAACGCGGCTAAGATACAGAGCTCTCTGCAGAGCTTTTGAAAGTTGATTCCAAAATCACAACCAAACATCATACTGAAACACACCTGTAGAATTACGTTTTGAATTCACAACCAAACATAGCCAAAGTTTTTTGACACCAAATTTTATGGCATACATCATAAGCAAATTATGTTATTAGTGAGTTTAATTATTACAAATAGCATAAATCAATATCATAGGAATCATAACTTAAAAAAAATTAAGTTATAACTAAATATCACAAGAGGTATAGCTAAACAATTCTTAAATCATAATTAAAATTTTGTCAAAATCAATATCACAATGTGTCATAACTAACAGCACAGTAAATTATAATCCATACACAATTATTTGATAAATATTTTGACTTGAATTAAATTTATAAAGACTCATCAATTCTTATGTTTTAAACTTTTGAATTACTAAAAAAATTAACATATATTTTTTGCTACGTTGAATGAAACTGAACTTTGTGTCATACAAGGTGAGAACAACACGGCAAAGAGATAATGGTGACCCTCTATGTTAAGTTAAAGTGAGCACACAATAATTAATGTGGGAACTCATTTGACCAACTTCGAAATGGCCAAAATCAAACCAGTGAGCAGGATGCACGGATTGGCCATAATCTTGTTTTTCTTAGATTGGTTCATAATCTTGTTGAGGGCCAAAATAATAGCATGTCACAAAATCAAAATACTTCTCAATAAAATTCTTTTTTAATTGATAACAAAAATTAAGATGACTAAAGAGTGGGTTTTGTTAGCAGATATTTTAATATTATAATGTGTTATAGATTATATTGTGTGATTGGGCTCCAAATAACTTGTTCTCCTAATTAATCCTTCCTTTTTCTCCAAAAAAAACTTGTCTACCAAGTCTTCCTTATTATCCACCAAGTCTCCAAGTCAAGTCTTCTTCTCCAAGTCTTCCAAGGAAATTGCCCACTAATTTCCTCTCCTATACTTTTCCTCCAAATTAACCCCTTTCTTGGTGACCAAGCTTTCCTCTCCTATAAATTGAGCCTTTCACCTCTCCTTTTGGAAGCTCAAGTTTTTTATTTGAGAGATTATCAGGCAAAGAAATAAAAGGTGTATGTGATAAAGTTTTGGGTTCAACCAATTGTGCAGTATTGATGAACCATATGACTTAGTCGGGTTGTTGTATCCTGGGAGGGACAAGTCATGGTTTGTTTTGCTACACCGGTGTGAGATTTTGCCTAACCACAAAAGGCTTAAATCTCTGTAAAGAGAGCGAATTTCTCGCGCCTCAGCCCTTACAATAGTTATTGTAATTTTTTTTATTTGTATTTTCTGGTGTTTTATTTGTAATTATCACCAACATGATTGTTATTCTCTATTATCGTCTTGTATCATATGGGGATGGGACAAATTGAATTGATGGTAGGGGCAAGGTGGGAGCAGGCCGAGATAGATTAAGTTTATAATTTAAAAAATAAAAATACTAATAAAAATTATAAATAATACAATATATTATAGATAGTGATTTATAATTAATGATAGTCAAATGATGCAAGATGTGAAATAAATGAATAAAAATAAATAATGTAATATTTTATGTTTTACTTTTATTGTATTCAAAAAAAAAACTAAATGATATATTATATACGTATAAATTTATTTACTAAACACAAATGGGGTAGGGTGAGTTAAAACGGGGCAGGCTAAACC
Source organism: Camellia granthamiana (assembly GCA_036172215.1). Lineage (NCBI taxonomy): Eukaryota > Viridiplantae > Streptophyta > Magnoliopsida > Ericales > Theaceae > Camellia > Camellia granthamiana. The sequence continues at coordinate 7,894,769 of CM069916.1, forward strand.
CATCCCCAACCCACTTCTTTAACCGAACAAAAAAAAATCGGTGTGGGACAGGACAAGAAATACAGGAGCAGAGCAAGACGAAAGAAAATGGATGTCCCTAGCAATACTCACAAGCTTCGAATTCGTGAGTAAAGAGCAATTCCAAATGAATTATTAAATATTTTACACAATGTTCACATGGGTGTAGAACGCAATCCACTTATGTAAATATTTGATAGAATACCCAAACCAAACCAAGCCTTAAGTCCAATCGAATGGGGTCTGCTACATGAATCATTCTTCTCCACGCAGCCCTATCAAAGGCCATTTCATTAGTCAAATTAAGTAGATTCATATCTCTATTTACAATGCTAGCCAACGTTAATTTAGGCCTACCACATCCCCTAACACTTCCATCTACCATTACAACATCACATCTCTTCACTACTGTTTCTGTTGGTCTCCGTTGAATATGACCAAACCATCTTAATCGATTTTCTCTCAACTTATCTTTTATCGGTGCTCCTCTTACCTATTCCCAAATACACTCATTCCTAATTCTGTCTTGTCTAGTCTTACCACACATCCACCTTAGCATCCTCATCTCAGCCACACTCATCTTATCTACATATTATTTCTTGGTTGCCCAACACTCTGTTCCATACAACATAACTGGTCTAATAGCCGTTCTATAGAACTTACCTTTTAGTCTAGTGGGTATTCGTTTATCGCACAATATCCCAGACGCACTTCTTCACTTACACTATCCCGCCTTAATTCTATGGGCCACATCTGCATCAATCTCCCCCGCTATTGTGATAATCAACCATAAATAACGAAAATGTTCACTCTTAGGCAGTTCTTGGTTCTCAATCTTCACTTCTCCTCTGCTTTCATTGTTACTGTTACTAATTTACACTCTATGTACTCTGTCTTAATTCTGCTTATCCGGAATGTTTTGAATTCAAAAGCTTTTCTCTAAATCTCCAACTTTGTGTTAATTCATTCTTTAGTCTCATCCACTAGCACAATATCGTCTGCAAAAAGCATACACAATGGCACATCATCCTGAATATTTCTCGTCAACTCATCCATAACTAAAGCAAAAAGATAATGATTTAAGGTAGATCCTTGATGTTACCCTATAGTGACAGGAAGTTCATTTGTCTCTCCAGCTGGTAATCTAATAGTGGTCATCATCCCTTCATACATGTCCCTAATCACATCAATATAACCTTTTGTCACTCCTTTATTCTCTAACACCCTCCATATTATATCCCGGGGCACTCTATCATATGCTTTCTCAAGGTCGATAAACACCATATGAATGTCTTTTTTCTTTTCTTTATACTTTTCTATTATTCTCCTCAAAAGATAGATTGCTTCCATTGTTGACCTACCAGGCATAAACCCAAATTGATTCTCTGACACCTTTGTTATATCTCGCAATCGGCGTTCCATCACCCTCTCCCACACTTTCATTATATGACACATTAGCTTGATTTCTCTATAGTTGTTGCAATTTTGGACATCACTTTTATTCTTATGGATTGGGACTAAAATACTCTTCCTCCACTCATCTGGCATGTTCCTAATCAAAAATGTTTGCTAAACAACCTAGTCAACCAAGCAACTCCGTTTTTATCCAAACATTTTCAAGCTTCAATAAGGATATCATCGGGTCCTAAAGTCTTATTTGATTTCATCTTCTTAAATGTAATTTCCACTTCAAAGTTCTTAATCCTGCGATAGAACCTATAGTCTTGGTTTATCGTATTACTGATTATTTCTTCCCCTATTGTCATACCTCCATGTTCCTCATTTAATAGTTTTTCAAAATAATTCTTCCATCTTTCCTTAATCTCTTCATCCTTCACCAATACCTTAGAATCATCACTCTTGATGCACTTAACTTAATTAAAATATCTTATTTTCATCTCCCGTATCTTAGCAAATTTGTATACCCTCTTCTCTCCTTCCTTACTATCTAATTATAAAAGTCTTTTAAGTTTGGTATGTATAATCATATAGATTATGATTCCAATTAGAATAAGGTAATTCTAGGAATAATAATCACAAAATTTAAGGAAGCAATACTAATAAATTTTGGTAATGATTTAGAGGATTTAAAAATTACCTTAATTTCTCTAAATTATATTTTGAGTAATCATAAAATGACATGTATATTTTAAGTGTTATAAAATTGAGAAAAATTGAGAAAATTAGAGTGAGACTTTCAACTTCAAAGAGGCTACAACACTTTTACTTATATTATATAATAATAATATGATTTTATCATCTACCAATGCTCTATTAATTTAATTATTTACACGAATGATTTGTTCAATAAATTTTACAAAATAAATGATTTACATATAGAGATAACATGAATTGCGTTGTGATAGAACTAGCATATCACCCGTGCTATGCACGAGATAAAATAATATATAATTTATTAAAAATACGATAATTATATTTAAATTTTTTATATTTTGTCTCTCGTAAATAAAATTTTATATATAAGTTTAAGTATTTTGTTTCAAATATTCCTTTATTATAACATATAGTATAGATAAATTAAAATTGCTGTATTAACAATTAATAATTAAAATTATGCTTTGTTACAAAAAAAAATGACATAGTTCTAATATTTCACTATTTTAGAATAAAAATATATGAATTTTAAAAATTTGTCATATTAATTTTTGAAAGGGAAATAATTAAATAAATTTTAAAAACTTAATACGTAAGAAATAATCATCGTAAAAAATAAAATTTCTAAATTCTCTCTACCATATAATAATGAAATTAGTTGAATTATTTATTGAAATATACAGTTGACATTAATAATAGCTGTGATTAGATGATTTATTGGTAAAATGACAATTTGTTATGAAATAAAAAACTTCAAGGGACATGATATAATTTTTAAAATCACATGAAATAATTCATATTTTAAATAAGTCTCGGATGTGTATTTATAATTTATCCATTTATTTAACTACCTAAAAAAAATAACTCAACATGTTTTATCTATAACTTTTTTTTTTTTTTTTTGTATACATATAATTAACACATAAGCCATGTCATGGTATTAGAAAGGATTTTTTTTTTAAAGTTGTTATTTAATTTGAGAGAGCGTTTGGATTTAGTAGGTCTATTTTAGAATCGATTCCGATGGTTTGAACCGTTTATTTTTTAAAACTCTTTAATTAAAATATTCATATAAAAAATTAAGATAATTGAATATTAGTAGCTATATATTTAAGGCATATTTGTTTAAAAAAATAGACGACAAATAATTCTTTACCAAGCTAAAATAGACGACATATTTGTTTCAAGCTAAAATCTCTGAATAATTTTTTTTTATTTCTATTTTGTTTTCCCCATATGCTTAAAGAATTATGTTGTGATTGTGTTTTAAAGAAGGAAAAAAAAAAAACAAAAACAAAAACAAAAATTGAGGACCTAATATGCAGCTCTCTTCCCATTGTTATATTTCATAAACTTTTTAAATATAATTATAAAAGTCTTTGAAGTTTGGTATGTATAATCCTATAGATTATGATTCCAATTAGAATAAGGTAATTCTAGGAATAATAATCACAAAATTTAAGGAAGCAATACTAATAAATTTTGGTAATGATTTAGAGGATTTAAAAATTATCTTAATTTATATAAATTATATTTTGAGCTAATCATAGAATGGCGTGTATTTTAAGTGTTATAAAATTCAGAAAAATTGAGAAAATTTTCAACTTCAAAGAGGCTGCACCACTTTTACTTATATTATATAATAATAATATGATTTTATCATCTACCAATACTCTATTAATTTAATTGTTTACATGAATGATTTGTTCGATAAATTTTACAAAATAAATGATTTACATATAGAGATAACATGAATTGCATTGTGATAGAACTAGCATATCACCCATGCTATGCAAGGGATAAAATAATATATAATTTATTAAAAATACGATAATTATATTTAAATTTTTTTATATTTTTCCTCTCGTAAATAAAATTTTATGTATAAGTTTAAGTGTTTTGTTTCAAATATTTCTTTACTATAACATATAGTATAGATAAATTAAAATTGTTGTATTAACAATTAACAATTAAAATTATGCTATGTTATAAAAAAATGACATAGTTCTAATATTTCAATATTTTAGAATAAAAATATATGAATTTTAAAAATTTGTCATATTGATTTTTGAAAGGGAAATAATTAAATAAATTTTAAAAACCTAATGAATAAGAAATAATCATCGTAAAAAATAAAATTTCTAAATGCTCTACCATATAATAATAAAATTGGTTGAATATACAACAATTAATATCTAACCATCTTAATTTTTTATATAAATATTTTACCTAATAAATCTTAAAATAATGACCATTCAAATTATGGAAATTATGATGGATTCCGCGGATCACTTCTCCCTTCATATTGTACCACCACTACCCCCTTTACCTAATTCTCTTTCAAAACACACCGTTTTTGCCTTTCCACACAGTCTCTCTCTCTCTCTCTCTCTCAAACATGACCAAGTCACAGAATTCCTCTTCCAAGTGTTTCTCCGATATTCTCTGCCGCCTCCTCTGCACTGGCAGCCTCCCAACCCACCCATCCGATCCCATCACCGACCCTACCACCACCATCCCAGCCACCACCGCCTTCGAAAACCCAAAAAAAGATTTCAAAACCCAAGTTAAGACCCCAGGAGTAGTCGCAAGACTCATGGGCCTAGACTCACTCCCAGACTCCAGGAAGGTTTTTAGGAGAAAGGAAGATCAGCCAAACAGGGTCTGTGGAAATTGTTCTTTGAAGGTTGACAATGTTAATTTGGATCGTAAGAATAAGGTTGTTGTTGTTCAGAGACAACCTTGTGAAAGTTTGAGAGCGAAAAAAGTGGAGTTAAGAATGTGAATCAAAAGGAAACAGGGAGTGAATCGAAGATTGGGAACAAGAAAAAGAGTCGAAACAACTTAGCTAAGAAAGTCCAACAACCCGTGTGTGTTTTGGAGAATTTGAGTCCTGTTTCGATTCTTGATCTTCATCATCACAGTTTGAGTCCTCAGTATGAGTCTACATTAGGTTTGTTTTTGGAATGACCATGTACTTTTTTTATACTCTGTTTGGTAGTTTCTGTGTTTTAATTTGTTTGGTTTTTGTTTTTTATGTTTTCGAAAACAGAAACTGTTGCGTTCCCATTTTTACCAGAAAAAATTGTCTTGTTATAGCCAAGACTGACTAACTGCATGCAATTGTTCTTTTCATCTCTGATCTATGAAAACACATCATTCAGTTTTTAAAAATAAGTCTAATTTTAGAGTAGAGTATTTTTTTTCTTTTTCTTTTTTGTGAAAAAATAATTTTTAAAAATTAAAAGTACTCACAAACACAATTAGATAGGAGTAAATGTAGGATTTAGAAAAATAAATCAAGTTCCGTAAAATTTTAACTTACCGGTAATTAATACTCCCACCATCCCAAAATATTAGTGCCTTATTTCATTTTTCATCATCCCAAAATATTAGTCTCTTTTCAAAAGTCAAGTACAAAAATAATATAAATATCCTATTTTACCCTTCTTTAAAATTCATTAACAACATAAAAAGTACAATTATGACATTGATATTCTCCAAAAAATGTACTATCAAATTGTAATTTTGAAAAATTAATTTTTTAAAAGTATAATAATTGTACTATTAAAAAATGTTGGATTTCCCAAAAGGGACCATTATTTTGGGACGGAAGGAGTATTTTTTCATCAACAATTTGTTATTCATATGGATCGAAAAAAAATTATCTATATTAGTTTAAGTTGTTTGAACCTAACTTAAAAAAAATTCAATGTGATAAATAAAATTTCTAAAATTTATTATATTTTTTAAAAAAACCTTAAATTGGTCAATGTAATTTACCAACAAATTTTTGTACATAAAATTTCACAGTAGTGATATGTCTTGTGAGATATTTTCATTTCAAATTAGAACATTTATCATTGTGCCTTTGAATTTAAAAATATAATTGTCACATTATTTTGAATAAATTTTATATATAAAATCTTTGTATGTAAATCAAATTTTTTTACTAAAAAACTAAAGGTTTCAATAAAATAAAAATAAAAAAAATTTGACAAACGAGTTTATTTTCAAAAAATGAAAACAATAACACGAGGTATCATCATCATCCAAGCTTGTAGTCTTATTTTGTATGTTTGGAATAGGACGCACAAAGGTGTGGGGTTTTATTTAAAAATTTTGCAAATATCATTTTTTTAAAAAAATTTCTTCATGCGATTTGGTAACAATGCATATCCCTATTTTTCTTCGGAAAATCAGAATTTATCTTTTTTTTAATTTATTTTAAATTTTGATCTTTTTGAGTTTTTGGAGTCTGGCTGCACAATATTTTAAAATAAATTTAGCATTTTAGATGAGATTCATAATTTTGTTTATCCTATTGCATGTTGTTTCAATTCATTGTTTTATTTGGTTTTGGTGATTTGAAAACCTACATACACAGTTTGCTTACTGTAACGCCCTCAAAATAATAACATTAATCCATCAATATTAACATGCATTGACATGAGAGACAAACATCATTTTATTCAACAGAGTAGTTCTTTACAAGAAGCATTACATACCAACACAGAAGTAAATGCCCTATGGGCTTACAGCTTTCCAAGTTAACACTTGGTTACAAATAAGAGAGTACTAACTCAATTACACATTAAGCCCTTGGCTTGAATCCACAAATAGTACATCAAAGAAAATAAAGCAACAAAAGCAGTCTGTCTGCCTCTAGCCTTCCAAGCTATGTCCTTGGAAGTAACCTGCTACCTGTACCTGAAAATGATGTTCCCATATAGGGTGAGCCACAGCCCAGTAGAAATACACTAAACCAACTATGAGTAATGACTAAAAGATCAGCAACTGATAGATGGTCAACACAGATACATTCATTTACATCATATGACAACTCCATGACAATCAAGTCTACGCTACACTTCACCTTCCATTTCTTATTCAACTTTGAGTTTGAAAACACGGCTCAGTACTCTGGCCAAAACATTTGATGAGATTATAATCCCTCACTAAAACACTTTTGAAATTCATTAAAGATACACATGCTGGTACCGCATCAACTTATCATAGAAACATTTCTATACTTCACAATTGATAACGATATACATTTTAGTGCTATATCAAATCAATCCAAACAACACTTCAATCGATAAGCATAAGAGCTATATCATAACTGCAATAGGAGAGCATATGAGCTGCATCCCCGGGTTCATCCCCCATCTTCCCATAACTACTAATCTGGTTTAGAGGTACATCCCCCATCTTCCCCTAAACTGTTAACCGGCTTAGAGGTACATCCCCCATATTCCCCTAAACCGTGGAGTACATCCCCCATCTCCTCCCATACACAAGCAATGCATATAAACACATAATCATATACGCAATCAATCAATACATCAAGCCAATGTATTCTACCAACCATCATACTCTATGACACATCCAGTTGATTAGTTTTAGTTTGCCTAATCATCATGCATTGTCTACAACAATCAACACTACCTTCCACCGGTAGTCCAAAGCAATTATCTCTAAACAGGAAATAAATGCACAAATGGATAATATATCAACATTTCAACTAGGTGAGCAATGAATGATTCAACTACACCCTTTAGTCCCATACATTCTCAATTCCAACATTCTCAATTCAATTCCTCGTTCTCTTTAATTAATTACATACATTAATTAATTAAACCAATTAGGGTAAATTACCATAATTCTCAAAACAACCCTAAAGTTCCATTTCTATCAATGTTCCAACATTAAATCTCATTTCTCTATGCCAAACATGCATATAGGTTTATTATAAATAAAACCCCAACTTTTGGTAAAATTACACAAAAGACCCAAACTTTCTCAAAATTACCCAACAACCCCCAACATATCAAAATGCTAAAATTCAAAGACAAAACTCATGAGATGGAGTAGGTTATCCCTACCTCGAAGTCAGAGCCCAAACAGAGATGAAGACCAAAACCCAAAGTGCTCCAAATCCCAACTTCTTCCGATTAGAACGAAGATCTCAACACCCTCTATCTTATTAACAAAGGCACTAGGATAGATTCACACTCTAGAGAGATCAAACCTTAGAGAGAAGATAATACTAGAGAGAGAGGCTCTCAAAAGATCTTTTTGGAAAGTAAGTGAGAGAGAAAGAATGTAAAAAGTGATTCAAAAACGCCCAACTGATGCCTGATATGCGACATTCCCGCTCGAGCGTAAAACAGAGCGCTCGAGCGTAAAGAGCAAAAGACATGGTCCGCTCGAGCGCAAGAATGCCCGCTCAAGCGCCAAGACACAGAAATGAAAAACTTCCACTCGAGCGTGAAGGACAGTCCGCTCGAGCGTACAATTTTCCTTCCCAGAACTCACGCCAAAAACGTACTGTCCGCTCGAGCGCAAACAAGCCCGCTCGAGCGCAGAAAACCAGCTCGAGCGTAGATACCACACCTGCAGAAGTTTTGCAGGGTTCAAAATACTAGAAGCATGCATTCTCCGCTCGAGCGCTCCAAGACCCGCTCGAGCGGAAAGACCAAAATTCGAACACTCAAAAATTTAAACCAAGGCTCAAACCACTCACTCGAAACATGCCCAACACATCCTGTAACTCCAAAAACAAAGTAGAAAGGACGTAAACAAGATTTAAACAGCTGCTTACTTCTACGGAACTAACTCCGGGGCACTGTACAACAAGGGTTAAAACTCGGGATCGCTATACTTACTTCTCTGTGCATAGTAATATGTATATGTCATCTTGGAATGATCATCTAGGAAATAGGCAGATTCAAAGACAAAGAAGTCTACCAAAATTGGCATCAGATCATAGTTTTTGCAGCAGTGGCACCACTAAGGAAGATTTGGTACGTTGATTTCATGTTTTGTATCTATATTTGAGCTTTATGATTTGAAGTTATTAATTTTTCACATTGACTCTTGAATAGTCATTGCGAAAGCAAAGCAATGCTATTTTTGTGATGTGTCAAACACTCAATAGTGGTTCTTTTTCATCTGGTTATACTAAATTTATGAATTTAAATTTCATTTTGCATGTGTAGTTCTCATGTGAGTTGTGGAGTAGCTCTTCTAGACGAGTTACTGGCACTCCAATAAAGAAGTTATTAGCAGAAGAAATGTCAAAAGAAACGGAGTCCAAGAGACAGCCACCGAGTGTTATTACCAGATTGATGGGTCTTGATAGGCTGCCTCCTCAGCAGCCTCTTCATAAACAACATAAAGGGTTCTCGGAAACTTATCGACAATGGACTACATCAGTATCATCACAAAGGGATGGAAAATCATATGAACACCGATCAAATAGGAAAGACTCAATGGCTCAGCAAGAATGTAAGGATGAGTATGAAGTTTTGGAAACATCAAAGGTTGAGAGGAGTAGTTACCCAGCAAAAAGGACTATAAACTCAAAGTTGCCTGAGGCAAAGATGGCGTTCATTCAACAGAAGTTCATAGCTGCAAAATGTCTTTTCACAAATGACAAGCTTCATAATTCAAAAGAATTTTGTGATATGTTTGACATGCTGGATGCCAACAAAGACTTATTGATTAAGTTTCTTCAGCAGCCAGATTCCTTGTTTACAAAGCATCTCGTTGATCTGCAAGGTGTTGCTCCTAGATCAAAATGCAGTCACGTGGTAGATGTGGACCCATCAAAATTGGATAAGTATGAAAGCAGTACCATTGGTTGGAAGTCAGAGAAAGGGATTTTACAATGCTCTCGTCGAAAACATTATGATGGTCTTTTTATCCACTTCTACAATCATTGTGGTGCTCAAAAATCTCTTAAATCACCAAACATTCAATTAGAAGGGAAGCATGAGAGTGAGACAAACATCCTCCCAACACGGATTATTGTTTTGAAGCCAAATCCTAAGATGATGTAGAATACTACTAAATCTGTTTTATCAACCAGTTCTTTTCATGGTAATTAGTCAGATTGTAAGAAGCATTGGGAATATCGGACCATTAATACTGGTGAGGGAGGACATTGGGTTAAGAAAAACTCATCTAATCATGATGTAGGTTTTTTGAGGCCTAAGTCTAGAGAGACCAAAGAAAAAGCTAAGGAGATTACTAGGAAGATGAGAGAAAGTTTATGCGGTGAGCCAATGGATTTGCCCTCCATATTTAAGGGATTTGCTAGGGATGAGGGCTTAATGCGTCTGGAAGTGAATCAGAACTGACAATATCGACTCTTAGAAAGTCTTTTCACTGGAGTAACTGACCTAGACCTTCATCATGGCTTTCGACTGAGTCATTTGTAAGAAGGGAGGCCAAGAAGAGACTCTCAGAGAGATGGGAGATGTCCCAAAGGTATCAGAATGTTGGAGCAATTGGTAAGGCCAACACTCTAGGTCAAATGCTTTCTATTCGTGATACGGAAATGAGGCTAGAGAATTTTTATCCAATGATTGGTTTAGATGGATCCAGTGACAGATTTGTTAGCAATGATGAAATTGATGAGTGGGATAGTCCTTTGGGTATTAGTAGTAGCGATGGTTGGAAGGATAGTATCAGAATTTCATCCAAATTGAGATCTTTTGTTGCTTCATCTGTTAGCTCTGGTGGCCCTAAAACAAACAAGCAATGTGAAACTCTTGACCAGGACAATTATTTGATGGCTAGAGAAGCCATGAATCGGGGTAAAAATAAGGCAATCAGGAGAAATTCCAATAAGAAAGAAGATTCTTCATCTAGAAAATAAGATCCAACAATAAGAAATCTCAATCCTCTTGCCGCACCTATAGTGATAGTACTGATTCCTTTGGGAAAAGCAATTTAACCTATCTCAGGTGGAGATCAACCTTGGAAAGAAAGATCGTGCAGAACAGAAGTCTTTAGTTTCTCAGATGCAGACTCATAACATCAACGGTAAAAGTTCAATTAATGATGCTGAGGCGGATGGTGGACATGCGGATATGTATTCTGAATCTCTTGATGAGGAGTCGCCCTCAAAACCATCATCTTGTTTGTTAAGAAATCCTACTTCTTCTACCCCTGGTCCAGAGGATTCAAAAGCACAGGTTTGATTTACTTGACTAATAATCTTTCAATACTTGTTGACATGAAATAGATGTTGTATTATAATATCTGTGGAGGTCTTTTCCCCTTTCTATACCCATACCTTATGAGGCAAAATAGTTCAATTTGCTTAACATTTTTTTTTATTATCATTTGTAATATGGTTGTATTTGATGAACTTGTGCATTGCTTGTTGTCCTTCATGTTTGTTGGGTTTTTTTAATGTGTATAGAGCATCAATATCTCATGATAACTAATTACATTTTGTTATAGGTGCATTTTATTGTATCTTGCTATATGGTTAGATACATATATGTATAATTTATGCACTATGTTGATTATTTATTTATTTTTATTTTTTAGAATGGTCAACTTTTCCTTTAAAAAGTTCATATGCTATTGCTTCAAACTTCAAATATACATTAGTACTAAAGAGACTGATTAGAAACTTTCTATTGCTCTTTGAGAATGGCAATAGGGTACGCTCTGGGTTTAAAGCAGTCTGAATCTGGTCATAGGTTTAGGTTTAATGAAAGAATGCTAAGGGATGTGTGGGGTTTGGTTGTGGCAAGTTTGGGCTCAAGGAGAAAGGAATTTTGGTGGCATAATAAAAGCTGTTTAAAGGCTGTAAACTGTAATCCATGAACATTAAACAGAAAAGAAGGAAAAAGAGGAAGAAGACTAAGAATCAATCCTAGAATCCCTTAGGCATCACACCTAGGGCTAGAGTTGCAATTCACAAACTGAAAAGAGGATTCAAAACTCTAGAAAATTCTGTATAATTTGATCATTGAATTAGAAGCAATGCATAGCATAATATAGAATTAGAGGAGACTTCTTTAACCAAGTAGAACTAGGATTTACCAAAAAAGAAAGAAAACTAATGAAAAAATTGACTTCCAAAACTTATCTAATACTAAATAAAACTGTTAAACAAATTAAAACAATACCAAGGCTCATGACTCAGCAAAACAACCCATTCTTGAGACCAATTCTAGAAATTCTGCAAATTAAAAAAATACCCAACCCTAAAACAGAACCAAAGCTCACATAAAATATAGATATGAATAGAGAGAAGACTCAAAACTAAATTATTCTAGTTCCCAAGTGTGCCTAACATCATGCAACACATGCCAAATCAATGTTTGAGCATTAGAAGCATATTTTCTACATTGTTTATAAACTTAAGTATTATGTTGCCAGTTGTCTCCATCAAGAGGGGATCCAACTTGGATTTGACACAAACCACATTAGTGTGAGTTTAGGGGACACGTCAACAATTTTTTTCCTTTTATTGGGCAGGTTGGAGGGAGCTTTTTTTCCCCTGTAATAATTATATGAAAATCATTGGAAATGATATAATTATTGACTCCATGCACGTGAATTCTTACCTCACACAAGCTAATGTTATGGTGGACTGCCATTATGATGAACATGTAGAGTAATGGAGGCAATTGATGATTGATTTATAGAAGGTAATCCTTTGTTTTGTTAACTCTTTTGGATTTAGGACGAATACTTATAGGTTTATGTCATCATTTATTGAAATGAAGTTGTTTATTGTACAACTTTATAGAGGGAAACAATCCTTACCCACATTCCTCTCATTCCACTAATTGTTTTCTAGTTTGAGAAACACTTTAGTGAGGTAATCCCTCACTTGCAAACAATTGGCTAAATTTCATGATTATGGTTGAACCTAACATGATTTTGTCTATGAATTCATTTGTTATTTAGGCCTTGTTTGCGGACTGTATGTTTTAGCCAAAAAGTCACTATAAGTTGTCACATCACTCTATCTACTTTTATGCACATCTTTTCGTAAAAAATTAAAAAGTCATTAAAATAGTCTGTTTCCAAACAAGGCCTTATTATGCCATACATTAGTTGATTTTCTTTTTCTTTAAGTGATATTCTAGAAAGTAAGTATGTGGTTTTAGGAGGGAGGAAGACAAATATTGTTGTGTTATTATACAAGTAAATTTCATGGTTGACAAACCTATTTAGACATGTTCCATTGGATTTGAATATGGTTGTCTTCTTTTCTCTACCTACTTCCTAGTTGACCCTATAACCTCTACCACAAAATCCACCCCTTATAAATGAAGAGGGCGGGGAAAGTAGTTGTTGTTGTTTTTTTTTTTTTTTTTTTTTTTTGGGGGGGGGGGAGGGGGAGGGGGTTATTGTCACCCACATAAAAAGAGTTCATTTGGTGTTGAATTTCCAAATTGGTGAATGCCCCATGATTTCTTGCGGTCTCATCAATTGGAGTTTTTGATGTGGCCAAAACTAAAGATAATCCATAATATGTATTGTGGAGATGATTGAATCATTTGCATTGTGTCCAAATCATGCGGACACCTTCAAATAGCCCCTTGGCTTGCTTGTTGACTTATAAAGATCAGTTGTAGCAAAGGTGACTCTGATGGACTCTCAGTAAACAATATTGATGGAGGGAGTTTTCTCTTTGTGAATTAATGCAATATTTTTAAGATGATAATTGTGTGTTCAAATAAATGTTGGTTTAAGAGTGTTGTATTGATTTGGTTATCAAGCTTAAAATTTGTCGACCAACAAATGATTTTGCCAAGTTGAGTGGGTTGCTTGAAGAACTTGGTTCAAGATGATAGTCCTTAATAGTGATCTTATTTCTCCATGTCAAAGTCATGAGACTATGAAGGCTATTTATTAGCTTGCAAGATCCACTATTTATGTTGGAACCACAAATTTTAGTTAAAAAAGGAAACAAACTTCTTGTGGTTCCATTTGAAATGTTGTGATTCTTACATATGGATTGGATAAATTTGATGATAATTTAACAATCCAACATAGGATTGAGTGCATCATCTTAGTTTGAGGCTTGAAAGTACGGATACTTGAAATAGGTTTTACATGTCGGATATGCATGGATATGTATCCTCAATTTAATTTACCTCAATTAGCATGTGCATGAAGGACTCAATTCCGGTTGTTACATAGAAAAATACATCCATGAGTGAGAAATACGAAGGGGGAGAGAGACAACCCAAGTTACGTGAAACATTTGTTTTTGTTTGGATGATGAAAATTGAAGGCAATTCATTTTTTCTAAGAAGCACAAGCATTTCTAAGAAGGTAGCGTGTCATCGACACGACACAATAGTCGTTGGAGACTTCCTAACTCTTAGATACACATAAAACACATTACAAGTTTAAATAAAATAATTTGGAATCCAATGATAAAATAAAACAATATAAATTTGCATATAATTTTCTTCTTTTGACTTCAAACATTATTATATTTTACTTACATATTCTTATATGAGACAGATAATAATTCCGTATCCTTATATATGACATATAATAAATATATAATATTATATGTTTTGTGCGTGGCCCCCATATGTCATGTGTACATTTTTTGAAAATTTTGTGTTAGCTTGTTAATGTCATGTCACATGTTTGTATCTGTGCTTCTTAGCCTTTGCTGCTATCATGAGTGCTTTTCAGCTTGCCTTTTTATGTTGCCATGTGATATTAAAAGAAAATATTAAAAGCAATTAGTAATATTATTTTCAGCTAAAAGAAAATTCAAGCTATTTTATTGATTTAAAAAAAATATTAATATTAAATAATAATTCAAAATTATTTCTATTTTAATGGGAAAATTACAAATACTCCTTTTGAAGTTTGCTTAAAATACTAATTGCTTGTGGTAGTTTTGGAAATTATATCCTACTCTTGAAATTTCTAATCGAATAACAAATAAATTTTGGGCAGAGCCTGCGAGCGTGGCCTCAAAGAGTTGATAGCACCTACTAAGAGTTGAACCTGAGACCTGGATGGAGTATACCCCAGGCCCCAAGCTGCTCCCACTAGCCCCAACCCTTAGGGGTTGTAATTTGCCCTATTTTAATTCTATAATAATAAAATATATTTTATTATTAACGTATCCTTCTTGTACCTATATCCCAATTTCTTAGATTTTGACGAATTATGATACTTGTATCCATATCCATGCTTCCTAGGTTTGAGGATGCAACAATTGTTTGTCAAATGAACGACAAGCTGAAACATTTCCCCCTTATAATAAATGGAATTTGTTTGTTTTTGCGTTCAACATTTTAGAAATGGAATTTGTGCTCTAAACATTTTAGAATTGTGTTTTGCTCCCAATTGTTTTTGCTGTCAACATTGCTCTCAACTGGTTGCACAACAATTGGTTAGGAGCTGAAACATTTTAGATTTGTGCTCCTAACACTAGTTGCATACAAAAAAAGAAATCATAGTTGTGCTCTCGATTGTTTCTTGCTTCTCTTGCTCATTTGCCCTTGTGATTGGTTCCATCCACTCTAATTTAAACTTTAGTGCCTTCTGTTGGAATGTGTCCTACGTCACCTAGAGTTGTCTCATCTGTGCTGGTTATAAAACTCCAATTTCTCTCTCTTTAACACTTGTGTTTTAGGGAGAAGTGTAGGTTGAGCTTTTCAATTTGGTATCAAAACTTGGTTGGGCCTGTGATTGGTGTGTCGTTTGTTCGGCTACTGTATGTTGTGGTCTAGGAGGGTGTGTTGGAATGTGTTCTATATTACCTAGAGTTGCCCCATCTGTGCTAGTTATAAGGCTCCGATTTCTTTCTTTAACACCTGGGTTTTAAGAAGAAGTGTGGGCTATGCTGTAACCAAGAAACAACATGTAGATAAAATTAGTATGACTGAGATGATGATGCTAAGGTGGATGTGTGATAAGACTAGACAAGATAGAATTAGGAATGAGTGTATTTAGGAATGGGTAGGAGTAGCACTGTAGAAGATAAGTTGAAAGAGAATCAATTGAGATGGTTTGGTAATATTCAACAGAGACCAACAAAGGCAGTAGTGAAGAGATGCGATGTTGTAACGGTAGATAGAAGTGTTAGGGAACGGGGTAGGCCTAGATTAATGTTAGCTAGTGTTGTAAATAGAGATATGAATCTACTTAAGTTGACTAACGAAATGGCCTTTGATAGGGCCACGTGGAGAAGAAGGATTCATGTAGCCGATCCCATTTGATGGGACTTAAGGAGGCTAATCATCCGAGTCGGTTTTAGTTTTGGAAGCCCCATTTGTGGAAGATGTAAACGTAATATCACCTGGTTCAGAATGCTTTGAGAGAGTCAATGCTGATCTTCACGGTAACCCAGACAAAAACTTTTTATTCATTTACTAGTGTGTCAGAACTGTTGGAATTGTGGTCATTGCATCTAATTTGTTCTGTAGGTTGTGTTGGCTAGGCCCATATACAAAAGCCATGATGTTAACAAATGATAACAAAAAATTCATTGTAATATTGGGATATCATACAGTTATACACATGCTATAGGTGCAATGGGTTAGCATTTATCTTATACAGTTAATGAATTGATACCCTTCTGATTTTTAATGAGTAATATAGTGTGAGCAACCTAGAATCTAGCCCAGAATGGTATGATTTACCAACTTTATACCATTTATCTTTGATTAGGGTACATGAATCTTTATAAGCTAAGTCTGATCTCACCTTTTTTTGGCCTTTAATAAGCATAGACCAAGTCCATTCCATATACTACATCAATCATTGTATGATAACTTCCATATACTACATCAATTATTGTATGATAAACTACAGTTTAACTACTCTACTTTAATTTGTCTTTATGTTCTTTGTTACTGGTAGGGCTTCCAATGCAGCTTAAGCTACTCAAGATGGAGTCTGGAGCAAATGCAGATAAACTAATGCTTACACCAAGTGACAAAGATGTTGGCCAAGGATTTGTCTCGGTCTCCGAGGACAATGAAGTATTTAATGATGAGAGTTGGGAATTTGTCTATCTAGCTGATGTGCTAATCGACTTTGGATATGATGATGCTGACCCTGACACTTTCGTGTCAATATGGTACTCTCTCGATTGCTCTCTGAACCCTTGTTTATTTGACAACGTCGAGAAGAAGTGTTTCAATAAGACAACGTCATTGAGGTCTGAAAGAAAGCTCCTGTTTGACTGCATAAATTTTGGGCTCTTTGAAATGTTCCATCAGTTCATGGACCCACTCCCGTGGACGAAGCAACCAACAGGGAAGGTGGGCCTTACAAGGAAAAAACATGGGATCAGTTATGAGCTGAATAAGTTGTTGGCAAGTGAAGAGAAGAGCATGCATGGGGACGTGACAGAGAGGGTGTTGGATAAGAGATGCAGTGGCTCGATTCTGGGTATGGCGTAGACGCAATAGGTACAGAAATTGAGAAATTGTTGATGGATGACCTGATAGTGGAGGTTGCGAATATGTTAAGCACGGATCAAAACTCGATTTTAGGCAGAGCTAGAGACAAGCGAATGGAATTGAACGGAATAGAATAGTAGGTGGAGAAGATGGGGAATAAAAGATCGAGAAAAATACTCAATGTTGATACCATATATTAGCATATGTTTCTTTTTTACTGTTTAGTTTAGCTGTTGTAACATTTGAGTTTAGTAAATCTTTATGACTGAGGATGTTTTAGGATGAAAATCTGTGGATGAATATAGGGTCCTTGATCAAGTTTAGTTTTTTGTTTCAATAAATTCATAGATTCTAGTGGCTATTTTCATGTTTTAATAATTCTTAAATTTTATTTTTGAAAAAAAGGGACGAGAGACATGGCACAGTCTATCTACTTTGTTTTTTATGCAATTACATATCAAATTGAATAATTTTGGGTTGAAAATCTACCATTGCTTTTAAAAATATTTTCTAAGTGATTCACCAATTTTATATAATTCACTCTAAAATGGATTCAGTTGGTCGAAAATCTACCATGGTTTTGAAAAATATTTTCTAAGTGATTTACCAATTTTATATAATTCACCCTATAATGGATTCAGTAGTGAAGTCAATTGAAAATAACTTATGCATAAAATGAAACATTAGGTCTATGTTGGACTATTATGTCACCTGATTGATTTAATACTAATTTGTGCCGGCATTCAAATGAAAAAAAGAAGTTAATTATACTTTTCATTCCTATAGTTTGATTTAAATTTTATTTTGATTTTTTATACTTTAAATCCAATTTTAATTTGGTTATTCTGCTTAAATTGGAAGTTAAAATTAATGATTTTGTATTTATTAATCATACAAAACATTAACCAAATTTGAATAGAAGGATTAAATTGAAATTTGACTTAAAGTGTATGTTTCTTTGTTATTGTTTGTCTAATTAATTGTTTATGCTTCTAGTGTTCACTTCACTGTAAGTTAAAATTTTGATTGGAGTAATACTATAAAATAAATAAATAATAATAAATTTTAATAGTTATGGAAAACCTAGTTGTTGTTATGTTTTAAATAAAAGGTTGCAATTGTAAAAAAAAGAAAAAGAAAACAAGGAGCACTGTTCCAGACGTTCGGGTGGACGACGAGCCAATATTTGGTATTGGTATATATAGATGGGTTGAGGACACCTTAGGGCATTATAGGCATTTTAGTGTTTAGCTTTGATGACATCAGTAGGTTCTGTGAAGTGTGTAAAAGGCAGTCAAAAAATAGGAGAATTTTGACATAGTCAGATAAAGTAGGGGAGGTTACAGTAATTATTGAAACTACAGGGGAGGTCTCTGTATTTTTTAGAAATCTTAGGGGAGGTTAGTGTAATATACCCAAATAAATTATATATATATATGTATATATATATACTTAAGGGTTAATTTCGCCATTTAACTAACTAATTTAGAAGTTGGCTAAGTCCTTCCATTTCTATCTGACACCTCCATAAGTTATCCCATATATTAAGGATTACTAGTTCGAGCGGACTATTAGTTCGGCCTTCACTTTTTTAACTAAACATCGGATTATGCACTTTGTTAGACATGCACCACAAGAAAAGTGGCTTTTTGCGACTAATTTTTTGCGACTGATTATTTGACCGTCGCAAAAATAATATTTGCAATAGCATCCTTGGTAAATTTTTCTTTTATTTATTTTTCCCTTTTCTTATACCTATGCCCTAAGCCTTTTCATTGTCGTACTCCCAACAATTCACAAACAGAGGCTGATTTCCCCTAAATCTAATTTCGCTCGATCGTGAAATCTGATTTTGCTCACTCAATCGTCTGATGAAGAAATTGGTTGTGATCGATTCTCAAGAACTGTGGGATTGCTTGTGATCGATTTCACTCTATAGATCACCAACGGTATGAACTCTCTTTCTCTCTCTCAGTGAGTCTCTTTTGTTACCCAAAAAGCAACCTAAGAGGGAGAGTGAATTAGGTTTCTACAAATTAAAATTAATAATACCCCAATAAAATTAACTAGTAGTACAACAAATTATTAACAAGCACAATGATGAACTTAGCAGTAAATGTTCAAGTAAAATAACAATGAAGTATAACTAACATACGGGGTAAATCAAATGATTAGCATATGAATATTAGATAGATATAGCAGTAGTAGGAAAGTAAAGAGATTAGAGAAGATGAGACAAACAGATTTATAGTAGTTCAGCTTCAATTAAGCCTACATCCACTCATCAAGCTTCACTTGAGATTTTTCACTATCTTCTAGCTTCACAGGGTGTTAGCAACCTTTTCACAGATGGAGCAATCCTCCACAGATTTTACACAAACTATCTAAGTCAAGAACACTGAGTGTATTACACTCTTACAAGGTTGAAAATATGTTTTTGCTTTCACAGAAAGCTACAATAATTATCTCTCAATGATAGATATAAAAATGAAGCTCTGGTTTTTCTGTAAATCTCACACAGAAAAGATGAGCTTAATGCTATAAGGCTCAGTGTATAATTTCTGAGAGAGAATATAAACAAAAATTGAAGAACACTTCTCAGAGAATTTTTCAGAGAATAGATGTGAATGATTATAGATCAAAGAATATTTTCTGATTTTTTTTGTAACTTGTTTACATTAGAGGCTTTGGTATATATAATGAAACTTAAAGCCATTTATAGCCGTTGTATTCATTTGAATTTATAATCGTTTATAGCCGTTGTATTCATTTGAATTTATGGCTGTTTATAGCCGTTGTACTCCATCATTACTAATTTGAATATCTTCCACTCTATCATTACAAATTTGAATATCTTCTACTTGAACCTTTTGAACCTTTTGAACTGCTGTTGTGCTGGGCTGTTTGAACCTCCGTTTTGGGCTATTTGAGCTCCTGATTTAATCAAATATTAAAGACCTTCTAACAACATTTAGGAGAAAGGTTTAAGTGAGAAATAATGGGACAAAATAAATTTTGATTCTATTTTTCTCTTTCAAATAAATCATCAAAATAAATTTTGATTCTATTTTTCTTTTTCAAATAAATTAAAATATAATTAAATAAATCATTAAAATAAATTTTGGATTCTATTTTTTTCTTTCAAATAAATTAAAACATAATTAAATAAATCATCAAAATAAATAAGTCTAACAATCTCCCAATTTTTTATGATGGCACACAATGATGTTTTGATTTGATTTGGGAGTAAGAAAGGCTCCCCCTCAAGTCATGCTCCCTGAATTCATTTCTAAATACATAGGTTAACACATGTGTAATAAATAAGTTTTAATCAACATGATATAAGATTAAGATATCAAACTATAAATGCATAACATCAAATTAGTTTGAAAATAATACCATAATGCATAACATCATATAATTTCTCCCCCTGTGACATTATCAAAAGGAAATCATGGGTTAGAATCTGGAGGAGGAGGAGGAGGAAGAGGAGAATAATAGTGATAAATGGCATCTATACAATTCAAAACATATATATACATATATGCATACACATACAACTCGCCCGCGTCTCTCTTTTTCCTTCGATAAATGCGTTTGACATGCAGCCTCACTTTTGCGTCATTGGCTGACAAAAGCAGGCCTCGATTTGTACTCGCCTCAGCTTCCTCTCTCTCATTGTCTTCTTCTCTTTTGCCTTCTTCTTAATTACACACTCTTCCATTTTCTTCTTCACCATTCTTTTCTATCTCTTCTTCACCACTCTCGTCTGTTTCTTCTTCCTCATCGAGAGACAAAAAAAAAAAATTGAACGGAGGAGGCCAAACCACAGTCTGTTCTTTTCTGTTTCTCTGCAACTCATTTATTTTACACCTCTCACCTCTAAACCATGGCTTCCTCATCTCGTTCCCTCACTCTATTTCCGGACCTGAACAATCCCATAAGCTCTGCTAGACCAAGTGCCCCTACTCCTATTCTTCCTGTCATTCCTCTTCCTAACCTTCCTATGATGTCGATTGAGCAAATCATGCCAGCTCAATCTGACATAGAAGCCAATCATTTCACACTGACGTCTTGTATGGAGACGGTGACGACAGTTACAAAATTGGCTCACCGATTACAGAACAGGATGAGTGAGCTCCATCAGGTCAACACCCAACTCTCTCTACTCCAGCGCATGTACAAGGATGTGCGAGTAGAACTAGGCACACTGAAGGCCGAAAATAAAGAACTGAAAAATGACTGGAAAAAAATAAAGGTTTTTTTTTATGTTTATTTTGATCGGCGTGTGGCCGTAAAAAAAAAAAAGAAGGGTTTTTTTTTATGTAAATATTTTTATTTTGATTTGTTGTTGTGTTTATGTTTAAGAACAGAAAAATGAAATTAAAAAACAGAGAAAAAAATAAAAAAATTAAGCCTAAACAAAAAATAATAATGAGAGACCAAATTATTAATGAGTATATGAGAAGCATTTGAGCATGATCTAATTCTCAATTTCTTAGGAAGAGCATACCAATCTCAAGACTATAATAGACATAACAGTGCATAGATCAAATAAGGTTGCCAAGCAAGAGCATAAATATGGAGCTAAAGTTCAAGTCACTCTTCCTTGAGAAAAACGATCTTCCTCTTACATTATCAACAACTAATCAGCTCAAATGTCATGTTGTAAGAATTAAGATACCAAAAGTATAGAGATACCAAAAGAATCAGAGATACTAAAACAATCAAGTCTTTTTTTCTCCCCCGATGACATTTTCAACAAAATCAAGCTCAAGGAGGGAGTATGGTACAACATATAGGATGAAAGAATGTAAGTCTCATTATAGCACAAATAATCATCCATATCAAGGTAGCTCTATGATACCAAAAAATGATAGCACATAATGATCATACAATTTAGGCTCATACCATTTGACAATAATGGGCAAAAAAAAATAGTAACATGTGAAGGTGCAAGCCCATAAGTTTGATATCAAAAACATAATAGAAACTGAGGGGATTTTAAAAAATAATCAAGTTTAAATTCTTCCCCTTGTTTCATTTGGAAAAATCAATAGGAGATATGATAAATGAAAGTTCATAACTGAAATGTTCTTGTCAATAATATCAAATAAGATGCTAAAATGATACCAACATGCAATCTATCAAGGATACTAATATACAATCTAGAAGATTTAGCAATCATAGCTCAAGCATTATGTAGAATACCAAATATTGCTCATAATAGGTTAAACTCAATATAATCTCATGGAGCTAATGTAATTCCAAAAAAAATGAAACATGTTCAAGGTATAGCAATCCATATACCAAGAAAAATCATGAATTTCAATATGTACCACACATTTAAGCATAGGCATGATTTTTAGGTAAGAGTATCATCAAAGAGTATACATTGCAAATCATATGAAGCATAATCAATCTTTTTCATATCAAAGTAATAACAGTATTAGCTTAAGGGATATAAGATATAATTTTTACCTCAAAAGCTTAAGAGAGTATATGAGGCATACCTTAGGTTCAAGAGATGGAAGCTTTTCAATCTTCAATTTTCTTTCATGAAGAGTTTATCTCAAAAGGGTTTAACAAGTATGTTAGCAAAATGATTTCTCCCCCTAAGTTAGTGCTACCCTTTTCTATTTTGTGTAGATATAGTATTCATAGAACAATCACTATTACTCAATAAAAATACAACACAAATCACTTCTTATCACAAACTAAAAAGGTGAAAAATAATTCAATGATCAAACAAGAGTTTGGAATGCTATTTTTCAGAATTTTTAAGTTGTAACGCATAGCATAATATGCATAAGAAAATAGTTTTATGCTATTTGTTTTATTAAGAAATGATGCAACAATCTCATTTAATCACATAACATTATCAAGAGGCATTTTTATCAATTCAATCCACATGCTCAAGTATGATAAAACATTTCACTCAACATGAAACACAACATGAATGTTATAAATAATTAATTCAATAATTTATCAATCAAAAGCATTTCATGAGATGTATGCTAATATAATCCATATTCAAAAGATATTCAATAGGATAGATGCAATGTCTCTACAAACATATGATACTTCTTTTCATTTAGACATTGTTGATGGATCATAATCAAGGAATTTCACAACTCATTCAAATATTCCAATGTAAAGCATATAAGCATGGAATTTTCATATTGAACATATTCTTGAGATCACAAATGTAGAATTCAAAATATAGATAGTATGCATCTCAAAAACATGCAATGATATCAAAATTGATTCTACAAAGATATGACTCAAAAATGAATTAACATATTAGTATGAAGTTATATAGAAGATGTGAAAAGTATGCTCACAAAAAATTTTATTACTTCTTATCTCTTTTTCATAGCAATGGATAACATGATATAAAATGTTAATGAATACATAAATCATTCATATTCTAATAGGCATTCATCAAAATAATATAATTCTCATTTTTGAGTTCAATGAATGTTTGAAAGAAACTAGCAGAACATGACTTAGCAAACTTAGTACAATTAGGTTATATGGAAGCAATGATTAGACACAACCTATTGTACACAAATCACACCTTAAAAGAATATAGAACTTTAAACTTAAAGGTGTGTTAGGAGTTATACCTTCATTTATCTCTTTGGAATCTTCACCCATACATTACCTCTATTGTTCATCTTGGTGATTTTTATTTCATCATTCTTCTTCTTGTAGGAGCTGATTTTGCTCTTTAGATTGAACACTCTTGTTGTGCATTTCCTCTCGAAGTCCTTGGTGTTCTTTGAGATTCTACCTACAAAATATATTGATTTCTTTCTTGGTACCCATACTTTCTTGGGTCTATGGGGATTAGTCTCAAGAACATTTAATCTCATAAAAGGTTTAGGAGGATCAAAACCAATGCCTACTTTATTAAAAACACATCTTTTATTTCCAAGAAGCTTGTTCAGGTTTTTTTCCTTTTTACAAAATTTTCAACAGTATTGTTTAAATCCTCAACATTGTTTTTCAAAATGTTTTTCTCATTGGCAATAGACGTAAAGTCATTTTTCAAAGTGGCATTTTTCATTTTTAAAACACCCACATCATTTGAAAGAGAAGTAACTAATTTCTTTAATTTAGAATTCTTAACACAATCGTTTCTAAATATGTCATGTAATTCATTGAAAGTACTTTCAAGTTCTACATAATTAGAAATTACCTCATCTTGAGTGGATTCTTCTTCTTCAAGAGCTATGAGACACAGGTTAGCTACTCCATCATTTTCTCCCCAAATGGCTTCCTTTTTGCTGCCATCCATCATTGAAAGTTCATGAGCCATGAGTGAGCCTAGGAGTTCTTCAATGCCTAATTTTGTTAGGTCTTTTGCTTCTTGGATAGCTGTAACCTTAGCTTCCTATTCATTTGGCAAAGACCTAAGTATTTTTCTTACAAGCTAATTATTAGTATAAGATTTATCAAGAGATTTTAGAGAGATTTTAGACCATTAATAATATTGGTAAATTTATAAAACATCTCAAATTTAGATTCAAATGATTCCATAGTAAAGAGTTCATTATCATAAATAAGCATGTCAATTCGAGACACTTTTATTTGGCTAGTTCCTTCATAGGTGATTTCAAGTTTATCCCAAATCTCTTTAGCAGTAATACACCCAGAAATTCTATTGTATTCATTTGTATCTAGTCCACACACAAGAATAAGCTTGGCTTTAGCATTAGCTTGAAGGAGTTTATAATCACCCTCATCAAATTCATCCTCAAGTTTAAGCACACTGATATAGTATACTACCTTGGTAGGGATTTTAGGACCTTTAGTGATAATGAGCCACAAAACATAATTGGTAGCTTAAAGATACAAAGTTATTTTTTCTTTCCAATGAATGTAAGTGCTACCATCAAAGAGAGGTGGCCTATTGCTAGCTTGTCCTACAGCAGAGTAAGTAGAACACATGGTTGCTATGGATAAAAAACTCAAGATTGTTAAATCTAAACAAGAGCCCCAGGCTCTGATACCAATTGTTACCTAAAAAACAACCTAAGAGGGGGGTGAATTAGGTTTCTACAAATTAAAATTAATAATACCCTAATAAAATTAACTACTAGTATAACAAATTATTAACAAGCACAATGATGAACTTAGCAATAAATGATCAAGTAAAATAACAATGAAGTATAACTAACATACAGGGTAAATCAAATGATTGGCACATTAATATTAGATAGATATAGCAGTAGTAGGAAAGTAAAGAGATTAGGGAAGAGGAGACAAACAGATTTATAGTGGTTCGATTTCAACTAAGTCTACATCCACTCCTCAAGCTTCACTTGAGATTTTCCACTATCTTCTAGCTTTACAGGGTGCTAGCAACCTTTTCACAGATGGAGCAATCCTCCACAGATTTTACATAGACTTTCTAAGTCAAGATCACTAAGTGTACTACACTCTTACAAGGTTAAAAGGAAGGTATTTTTGCTTTCACAGAAAGCTACAATAATTATCTCTCAAAGATAGATACAAAAATAAAGCTCTGGTTTTTCTGTAAACCTCACACAGGAAAGATGAGCTTAATGCTATAAGGCTCATTGTATAATTTCTGATAGAGAATGTAAACAAAAATTGAAGAACACTTCTCAGAGAATTTTTCAGAGAATAGATGTGAGTGATTATAGATCAAAGAATATTTTCTAATTTTTTTGTAACTTGTTTACATTAGAGGCTTTGGTATATATAATAAAACTTATAGCCGTTTATAGCCGTTGTATTCATTTGAATTTATAGCCGTTGTACTCCATCATTACTAATTTGAATATCTTCCACTCCATCATTACTAATTTGAATATTTTTCACTTGAACCTTTTGAACCTTTTGAATTACTATTGTGCTGGATTGTTTGAACCTCTGTTTTGGGCTATTTGAGCTCCTGATTTAATCAAATATTAAATACATTCTAACAACATTTAGGATAAAGGTTTAGGTGAGAAATAATGAGCCAAAATAAATTTTGATTCTATTTTTCTTTTCTCAAATAAATTAAAATATAATTAAATAAATCATCAAAATAAACTTGGATTCTATTTTTCTCTTTCAAATATATTAAAACATAATTAAATAAATCATCAAAATAAATAAGTCTAACATCTTTGAATCATTCATTCGTATTTCAACTTCTTCATTTCTCTGCTTCAATCACTAGTTTCTTATCATCAGAACTCACTGTAATTCGATCACTTTTTCGTCAATCTAACTCTGTTTCTCTCTCTCTTTAGTCACAACCATAGATCACCTTTCGACGAAGCTTTGGTTTGAATCAATCCTTCCTCATCTGCTACAGGTACAAGCTAAACCATTCAATTCTTAATTGTTATCGCTTCACCTTCCAATTCTCACCTCTCTCTTTATATCTCTATCTCTCTATATATATATGACATTGCTCTGCACTTGCTTGATTTCAGTTTTGAATTCGAATTATTATTATTATTTTTATTTTTTGTCATGTTAGATTGGAGCATGTGTGTGGATTTTAGCTTATAGTCATATTTTGGTGAATTTCAAAATGTGCTTTGGATAAGCTATAAGCTTCATAATCGTGTTAATTGGTATGAAATGTAACACCCTTGCCTTCTTCTCCCTTATATTTGATGTTTGGTTATTTTGATTGTGTATTTTTGTATCATGTATGTGTATGGTGAAAAGTGATTGAGTAGGAGTAGAGCTTAACACTTGGTATGATTTTAGCCCATGTCTGCTCTGATTCTGTTCATATGCATTAACTTTGCTGATTTTCTAAAATTCACACCCAAAAAAAATTTTTTTTAAAAAAATCCTTTTGCTCTGAAATTTTGATATACCCTCTATTAATGAGTTATTGATATTCCCAACTGTTATCGACCCTGAATTCTCAGAAAAATTGGTGTTTGGCACCACAGAAAATTTGTCATTTTCTCTGTTTTCGCACTGTGGAGGAATTGAATTTTCCTCACACACCCACCTGAGTGATCCCCTAATTCCCACTCTGCTTTAATCCTTGGTTCAAATCCTTCAATGCAAGCGCAAATCGATACATTTTGATAACAACTACTAAATGCACCACAAAAAGCATAGACTGCACATTGTTGTGGTATGATCCATTTCAGAATCCACTGTGGGAAGTCCGTCCTCCAAACAAATTGTTTGAATTGTCCATTCACATCGAGCACAAATCTAGTGAGAACAGTAGGGTTACCGGCATCATATGTAAAATAGTTCTCATTTGTATTGTTAACACATGTGTGTAACAAGCCCGCGAGGGACCTCGCTACAGTTCGGACTCGATTTGTGTCACGGTTCTCAATCTTGAACCAAAGAGTCCAAATCCGGCAAATCGTTTTTGAAAACAGATTTTTGAAAGAAGTGCCAAACATGGACTGCTTCGCCAGATACAGAGTCGCCACCTAAATATTTTAAAATGGGAAATTTAGGAAACCCTGACTCAGTGCCAAAGGCCACGTGTCCGTCATCACCAAAGTTGCCTCGGCTCGGGAACTTGGGTACGATTGGGGAAGGTCACATCGTGAGCACCCCCGCTCGCCCGGTCAAAGACCGGCCTCTACTAACCATGATATCAATTTTTGAAAACATTGTGTGTTCTTATTCCGGTTATTAGCCTATGTTACTATGTGATGCTCGCAGCAAACAAGTATAGACCGAGTCGTCTGAATTGGAACCAAAACACTTTGTGTTTGTTTGTTTGAAAATGGTTTGCTACCCGCAGGTAGGCTGAAAATGCAGATTTTGCCACCCTCAGGTGGGCTTAGAAGAACAATGGTTTTGCCACTATCTGGTGGGCTTAAAACAAACAGTCAACGAATTGTCCCAATTCAGGTAACTCAACCTCCACCCACAGGCATTCAAAGCAGTTATATCACATAAGCACATAGCCTCATGGTAAGCATGCTATTTATGGCAGCACTCACACGCATGCAAGGATGCTAAAGCATAAAACTCACCGAGTACTCCAAGCCAAAACAAGAAGCTAATTAGAAATCATGCATGATCCTAGATACAGAAAATTGCCTAATGCAACACATGCAAAGATGCGACTATAGCAGGCTCGGCTATTCTAAACATGGTATATGAAATGCTACGGCTAACATGTATTCAATTTGGAATTGAAATACAAATGCAGTTTGTATGATGTGCCGAGCCCGGTGCATGCAAAACAGATGAATGATGCAAACCTGCTGTCATACTGTATGCTAATCGAAATATGCCCTATATCTAACCATCGTAAGCGGGTAAATAAAAGGGAGAAAGAAATGGGGGTTGGAAGACATACATCACACTCACCCACGCTTATTACAATGATGCCCTCGCGCAGAAGGTCCGAATAAAATAATAATACAGACCCGAATAAAAGAATATTACAGTCCGAAATAATAGAATAATACAGTCCGAATAATAATATACAAAAATCCTAATTAATTAACAAATTAACTAGAAAACTGTACTGGCATGCAAGCCAGGGACTGCCTTGATCCCGATGGATGATGCATGCCGGGCTGCCTTGGCGCTGAAATCCACTGGGATGCCCCAATTAGCCTCTGTTTGCAATTTTTCTCGAAATGTGTGCCAGATCCCGGAAAGTTGCTAACTCTTTATTTTGCTGTAACAGAGAGCAGGAAAAGGGCATAGCAATGTATTTCACAAATATATGCATGCCTCGATCCTCGTGCCACCAATCATGCATCTCGATGCATGATGGCCGAAGAATCGGGTTGCACAACTCAATGTAGGATGAATGCAGATGAATGCTATAACAAAACCTAACTCCATCATGGATAATCCGGAGTGTCGGTGACTTGGGAATTGAGACCCGTTCCGTCACTCGGAGTACGAAACGTGCCTCGTTTCCCGTGCCCGGGCTAACTCCTATCCCGAACACGATGCAATATGCATGATATGCATGAAATGCAACTGACATGTGATATAGCATGCGCAATGCTATGAAAATGAGATGCCTCGAAATGCGTGCCCACGGGTGCGCAAACCGAGGCAATGATCCTAAGGCATGAAATTGCATGAAATATGATCTACAATGAGACTAAAATGAGATGTCTCGAAATGCGTGCCCACGGGCACGCAAACCGAGGCGGTGACATACAGACATGAAATGGCATACAGAATGCAAATTGGGCTTACACTAACATGAGAGGGCCTCAGCCGCACTCACATAAGCTGCCGTCAGATAAAAAAGAAGTGCCTCGAAATGCGTGCACACGGGCACGCAAACCGAGGCAACGATATAGAAGCATGAAATGGCATGAAAAATGCAGGTTGGGCTTACACTAACATGAGAGGACCTCAGTCGCACTCACATAAGATGCCGTCGGATGAAAATGAAGCGCCTCGAAATGCGTGCACACGGGCACGCAAACCGAGGCGGTGACATACGCAATGCAAATGACATGGAAAATGCAGATTGGGCTTACACTAACATGAGAGGACCTCAGTCGCACTCACATAAGATGCCGTCGGATGAAAATGAAGTGCCTCGAAATGCGTGCACACGGGCACGCAAACCGAGGCGGTGGCATACGCAATGCAAATGACATGGAAATGAGATGCGATATATGGAATATGGGAAATGCAAATTTCAGCAGCTAAAATGATGCACAAATAGCCCCCGAATTATGACAAAATTACACCCGATGCCCGAAATGCAATGTTATGCACCCGAAATGGCCTACAGCCCTACTAAACATGCACAATATGGACATAACATGTAAAACAGTAGCAAGGCAGCCCCTAAACTAGCATTTTTTCAGTACAAAGCAAGACCAAACAATGATCACAAGTATGGAAAAAATAGCATGCAAAAATGGGGGAAAATAGGGGAATTACAAAGCAAGTGATATGTACAATGCTCAAACTGAAAAATACAGTTCTAAAACATTAAAGAGGGACCAAAAATATGCACATTTACAAGAGATTACATCCCCCAATTCAGTATGTAGATAGGCTAAACATAGCATGCAAAATAATGAGCCAACAAAGGCTATAACATGAGGT
The DNA here is from genome assembly GCA_036172215.1 of Camellia granthamiana. NCBI lineage: Eukaryota > Viridiplantae > Streptophyta > Magnoliopsida > Ericales > Theaceae > Camellia > Camellia granthamiana. The sequence continues at coordinate 7,925,155 of CM069916.1, forward strand.
ACCAAAAGAAAGCACCAAACAGCTTTGGACCCTTAACAAGATATGAAGAATGGGCCAAAAATAAGACACTTTCTAAGCCTGATGAAGGCTCAAAACAGAAGCTAAGAAAGCCTAACAAAGCATGCAATTTTACGGAAAATATGAAGAATTACAAAACAAGTATATGATAGAAGGGCAAAACATGGTTGAGCCCTTCTTCAATGTTGAATAGGGGCTCAAAATAGGCCCAATAACAGTATATTGCATGCTCGGAAACAGATCACTCGTGAGCTAAAAATAGCATGCAAAGCAAGGGTAGAACATGAATTCAAAGCAAGTGGCATGTAGAGCATGAAAACAAGGTTGAGCCCTTCTTAAATGTTTAATAGAGGCTCAAAATAAGCACATTATTAGTTCATGAGATGCTCCAAATCAGATCACAAATAGGCCAAATAAATCATGCAATTTTACGGTAAATTGGAAGAATTACAAAGCAAGTGCATGATAGAGAGGCCAAACATGATTGAGCCCTTCTTCAATGTTGAATAGGGGCTCAAAATAGGCCCAATAACAGTTTATATCAGGCTCGAAAATGGATCACTCAAAAGCCAAACAAAGCATGCAATTTATTGGCCTAAAGAGTGGTATTGAAAGAGGTGCATCATGGAGACACCAAACAGAGTTGAGCCCTTCTACAAAGTTGTAGAGGGGCTCAAAATAAGCCTAATCTCAGTAGGGGTCAGAGCCCAAAACAGAGAGCAAGTAGGGTAAAGAATTGATACAAAATTATGCTAGAAAAAGGGAATTAGTGGCTTACCCTTGGAGACAAGTCTTTTGTTGCTTCTTGGCTTGAATTTGTTGATCCTTAGCCTTTGAAAATCACTCCTTTGCTGCTGGAATGGAGGTGGTGATGATGGTGCTTAGGGTTGATGAAGAGAGGAGCTAGGGACTTGAAGCTTTTTTTAGGGTTTTGGAGATGAAGATGGAGGTTTTGGAAGAGAGGCTCTTGAGATGAAATGTTGTAACCCTAGGGAAGGAGCTGTCCAGCCCCTTAAATGGATCAAAAAGGGTGTAAAAGGGGAGGGAAATGCACCCAAGCTTTCCCTCCCAAAATATCCCCCGGAGGACAGGGATATTTTGAAAAGCAGCTGGACAGCTGTAAAGAGGTGAAAAGCAGAAAGCTGGCCGGCCAGGTGGATTTCTTGAAGGTGGCCGGCCGGCCACCCCAACTGGTCGGCCAGCCACTCCCCCTGGCCGGCCGACCATGGCCAAAAATGGAACAAAAAAATTGCTGGCCGACCACCATGTTTTGGTGTCCTCCCAAGTGTGTATAATAAGACCCCAGGGTTGAAATTTGGCAACACTGAAACAGGGGTCACAACATTGAACTTGAAGGAGAGGCTCAAAAATGAAAGTAACAATTACTGGCCGACCACCACTTTTTGGTGTCCTCCCATGTGTGTAGAACAAGGTTCCAAGGTTGAAATTTGGCAACACTGAAACAGGGGTCACAACATTGAACTTGAAGGAGAGGCTCAAAAATGAAAATCTGAATTACTGGCCGACCAGTACTTTTTAGGGTCCTCCCATGTGCCCTCATCACAAATATGTAGTCCCGGCTCGAAGAAAATATCCCTAGGGTGTTCAACATTGGCCCGGAAGTGAGCAAAACGGGCGCCGGAGGAGCGAAACTGGTTTTCTGGAACAATTGCTGGCCTCCCACCCTCCAGTGATCTTCCTGATGTTAAAACAGAGGTACCTGCCAAAATTGAACAAAAATTAATGCAAAATGAATGCTCGGGGCCCAAACCGCGCGATTCGGGGTCCCGAAAATGGGCTGCAGGCACCGAAAGTGGCATTCGACCACGAAGTGGGCATCAGAGTCCCCAGTGTCCCTCGGAATGATAAAACAGAGGTACCTGCCAAAAATGAACAAAAATCGATGCAAAAAGAATGCTCGGGGCCCAAATCACGCAGTTCGGGGTCCCGAAAAATAGGCTGTAAGCACCGAAAGTGGTGCTCGGTCACGAAGTGGGCATCAGAGGCCCCAGTGTTCCTCGGAATGATAAAACAGAGGCACTTGCCAAAGACCGGAGAAATCGGAGATGGTTGGGCGGTCCCGAACCGAGGCACACGGCCTGACGGCTCCGAAAACCGGGAACCGGGCTCCGAAATGGGCAAAATGGCCTACGGCCACGAAATGTAGCCCACGGCCACTGAGAGATAGTCTACAGGACCACTCCCTCCCCTTAGGAAAGAAAACAGAGAAAACCGAGTCTGGTTCGCAAACCGAGGCAAGACACAAAAGAAGGTTCGGAAGTCCGGAGGCAGGGCGCGCAGCCTAGACTCTGAGACTTCTGAACGAGCACAATATGCAACATCACCGAGCGCTCAATCGGTGACGTCTGAGTCTTACGGTCGGTCAAAAATGGGGTGTTTACAATGTGATATTTTTTATGTAACTATCCAATTGTATCTCAGGAACAAAGCTAAAAACTTTCCTATTACATACCCCACTAGTCCAATACGGCTTAGACACATTCCAAAGCAATATATGACTTGAATTTGGCTCTCCACCTCGAAAGAGAACAGACTTGGTGATGGATTTTCTGAATTTTCCAAGAAGTTAGAGCTTGTTTTTCATTTTTGAGTTTATTGTATCGAATTTTCCCACTGGGAAGATACGTGTTAGTTGGGTAGTCGAAACTCTACCATATTACATTAGAGGAATCCAATGTATCTCTGATGACAAAATTTCCATTGTCAAGAAGCATGGCTATGGTTGAGTTAGCCGATTTTGAAATCGAATTTGTCGACCAAATTTGAGTCTTTGACAGTCTAGTAGGACTAAATTTCCATCTTTTAAGAGTTTCAATTGTGAAGAAGATGGATTTGAAATGGGTTGGATTCTATTTGCCACCCAAACTGCTGTTTTGATTGGTAATTTTTTGTAACATATGCCTATGTAGTAGTTTTGAGAGTTACCTGGAGTGAAGAAGCCAAGCTCAAAAGATCCACCTTGGGAGGTTATTGTTTGGTTCCCAGAGAGAGACTGTCCAACATAGATGGTATTGGTACCATTTGATCCTTTTGAGTAATGGGTATTGAAAGATAGAATGAATAAGGGCACAACCAATGTTTTGAAAACCGGATCGGTGAGCGAATCGAAAAAGAGACCGGATGGACGGGTCACCGGTTCAACCGTCGGGTCAAAGCGGTTGAATCGTGACATCATAATTAATATTATATAATTAAAAAATATAACTATAAATTATAAATAAATAAAAATATATATAAATACTCAATAAAAATAAAAATTGTTGCATAGTATTTATTAATAATATTTAATAAAGTCATAATTGATAATATAAAAAAAAAGTCACTTGTTTTAAAGAAATTAAAATTTTTAAACATTCTCTCCAAATAAATTGATTGAATGCTAGATTTAATTTTGGAGGGAAATGAAATTTTTTACTCTCCCTTCAATCAATATGTTTTAAATAATTTGATTGATCCCAGATAGAATTTTGTAGGTTCTCTTTGAAAAATATTTTCCTATAAATAGGAATAGACTTTCATAATCTTCTCAAGTTTCCAATGAGACTCCTCCTTATGAAAGAAGACTTTTGAAGTAAGAATTTTTAGTTAAAATTTTAAAATATATATATATATAAGAAAGAAAGAAAAGAAAAGAAGAAAAAAAAGATTAAAAAAAAAAAAACCGGGCCAACGCTCAAAACCCGGTCCGGGTCACCGGTTTTGCCGGTTCGGCCGCCGGGTCTTCCGGTTTTCCATTTTACACCAGTTTTGCTCCTACACTGGTTTTAGAGGGTTTGCTGGACCGGAACAAGGCCCGGTTCCGGTCCAACCGGTCCGGGTTTCAAAACATTAGGCACAACACAAAGAAAGAGCCATTGAATTTTGCATATGGGACTCATTTTTGCACAGAGTTACACCAAAGAATTGGATGTGATTGATGTATTAAAAGAACACAAGCTTAAAAATTAAGTTGATTGTGCTCTTTACTAAGTAATCTTCAATGGGCTTGGTGTGGATAGACCAAAACAAGCCACACAGTCCTTACACTAAAAATTTCAATTTCAAATACTCTCAAGAGTAATACGATCTTGTGGTCTTAAAAAAGAGTTAGAACAATGTCCCAGAAGAAAAGTAATCATTTATTTTTTATTTTTAAACTTGTTTATTAGTATCTCATGGCATAAAATCAAATCATTTCAACTTTGTCTTGCGAGAAGATGTTTCTGTTATTTGAAAAGCAAAAAAATCTTCTCACAATGCTGATTGTGTCTAGCTGCATGACAGGACAAAAAAGAATATGCTGTAGAAGATTTGTATATAGTTTATTGATTTTTCACAATGCTGATATGCTGATTGCCAGAAGATTTGTATATAGATGGCATTTTTGTAAGATCATGGGATGCGTTTTGAGTTTCGAAAACCTCTTGTCTTTACGGTTGGATCCTACAGATTTCTAGGAGTAGCAGTTAATCCTCACTTTGTTTCTATGCCAGTTTCTCTAAAAAAATCCTTATGGAGTGAAACCAGTGCCAAATGTTATATATATGAGATACCTTTCTATGTACATAAGAATCACTGAAAAATATTAATTATTGAGAGAGTTATGATCATTTTTCTAAAACGCGACAGGAACAGACCTGTACTGCTTGAACCTGTATTTTCACCCCTTTGATGTGATTTTTAGACTTTTCATCTCCCTCATAAAATATCCCTAACTCAAATACCTTTCCAATGGTTCTGGTCTCACTTAGTTTGGACATCGTTTGATGCCTCTGTTCATTTTTCTAATTCAGCCTACCTGTGCTGGAGTCTGCTGAACTCACTGTTTGAATATACCAGTTTTCTTCCAAAAATGAGTTCTCCATCATAAAGTGATTTTTAGCTCTAGAGTTCTTCTTGAAATATCTTCTTAACTTATTAAACTATCTCCAGTAAAAATATCATGATCATTTGACTTCATTTGGTATGAGCTCGTATTTTTCTTTAGAACCATTCACTGTTGAGAACATAGTAAATGACTCATAGATAAATCTCTGGTTATGTTACTTATAAAAGAAATTTTGAAATGAAATATCATCAGAACTCCATGTCGATACAGTGATGAATGGGGTGTAGCTCGTTGATGCTGGTGCTAGGAATGCTTTACCGTCAATATCATCAGAACTCCAGACTTATAGTTGCCAGTGCCTTTTCCTGAAGCCTGGTAAATCCGATTTGTGTATCATAGTGGAAATCAAATTTGGGATTTTTTTAACATTCTAGGATCCTGCTTCTATGGTTGATGCTATATATAGTCACTAGTGTCAGCATGTACCATGGAATTTTTGGTGTTTCTATTGCTTTAAAAGTCAATTTTCCACCATGCTGAGTAGTGTATTGCCATTTTGCTCGGTGAAATAGTTGTGAAAAATAGTAGTACAAAATCCCAAAATTATGAAAAATAAACAAAATGAAACATCACTTCACATTTTTTTTGTGAAGAAAGAAAATTTTGTTAAGGGAAGTGATGGAAAATAATACATGAGTATTAGAATTTTTACAAATATCACTTTACATTTATTGTATATAATATTTGAATATATATATATATACGAGAATATAGGTTGCTTAAACATTGTAGGCTTTTTTTTAAAAAAATTTTTGCGACGGTAACAAGATGGTCGCTAATACATTGTAGGCATATTTTTAATTTTTTTGCGATGGTAAAACATTAGTCGCCATAAGTAGATGATGCGGTCGCAAATAGTTTGTGACTGTTATTTTGCGGTCGTAAAAAGTATTTGCCACCCTCACATTCACGACCCTCATTTGCCATCACATGAGCCGTTGCAAAAAGTCTTTTGCGATTGTATTTTTATTATTTGCGATGGCGTATAGCGTTCGCAAAAAGTGTTTTTTTTAGTAGTGATGGAATCTAATCCCATACATTAATCCCACCAAACAAACACCCCATGAGATTGTTCGGTATAGTTTATGAAATTGTTTATATATATATAATAATTTAAAAAATTTGTGTCAAATTAATTAGTGCAACTTTTATAGTTTATGAGACAAATAAACTTGAATAATTTTTAAAAGAAGTTGATTATTAGAAAGTAGTTGAACTTGCTAGAAATTGTAACAAAGAGACTTATAGATAACATGGTATAATGATCATAATTTGAGAGTATTGAGGTCTTTTAATCTACTAATCTGAACCTTTTTCAATCGGTTAATTTTGTATCGCATCCCCTCATGAGACTCAATAGTCTTCTTAAATATATAGCATGAGAAAATTGTCAATTCAAAGACTCATTTTTATATCTGAAGTTGGAATTTAGAATTGACTCGACACAAGTTTATTTTGGAAAGTAAGTTAAAAATTAATTTTTTAATTTTTTTGACTTCTTTTAAAAAACGTACAAAAAAATAGAAAAATGATGTGATTTAAAAAAACCAAAAAATCAAAAACTAACTTCCAATCAACTTCCCAAAATAGGCCATAGTTTAATCGCATGATTTTATATCCCAAACTAAATACAACAAATAGCTAAGTCTTTTCCAATTGAAGACTATTACTAGTCTGTTTGGTGTAGTTTTTAACAAGTTGAATGCTGAGAATCATATAGTAGAATTTAAATAGACATTTTTTCTTACTTTTCAATATTCATATATATATATATAAAAGCTATTTTTCTTTAACAAACCTATATTCATGAGACTCAATAATAAGAGTAGTGCTACATCTCCCAATATATCACCCCATGTTGACCTCTAATTCGTGAGACTCAATAACAAGAGTGGTGCTACATCTCCTAATATATCATCTCCATATTGACCTCTAATGAGATGGAAGAGAGAGATAGAGAGCGGAGGAATGAGGAGTGTGGGTCCCTCTTCATATGGTCATTCCATGTCATTGTGAGTGGATTAGGAATGCTCAATTAGAGCTTTCAAATATTTTTCTTATAATAATAATAAGGAGAAAATGAAAGAGAAAAACATGGCACACCATATCTACTTTCATTCTTATGTAATATTTTGTCAAACTTTTGGGTTAAAAATCTACCAATTCTTTGAGAAATATTTTCTAAATTATTTACTGGTTTTATATAATTCTACTAACAAATAGATTTGGTAAAAAGTCAATGGAAAATAATTTTAAGCATATAATTAAATTGTGTGTCTATGTTATATTATTTTATGCTTGTCGGATTACCAATTTAATACAAATCAACGATATTGTAGGCACTCAAACGAAAAAATAAAAAATAAGAAAGAACCTCAATAGTTATCCTCATATTGAGATGGTCTTCTTAGAAAAAAAATATTTAAAAAATTACTAAAAATTTAAAATGTGTTGAGTTTTAATTTTTAGGTATATTTTTTAAAATTCATTATACAAAACATTTTCACACGAAAAATATTTAGAAAAATGACATTTATTTGAATGTATGGTGAGGATAGAGAGAGGGGAAAAAAAAGTAATCAAAGATAGATATCAAACTATTAATTCAGGTGAATTAATGTAATGTACAATGATCTTTTTAAAGACAACACTATTTTTTTATTTTTTCATTTTTTTAGAAAATATATCATCCGTCTCAACAAATACAAAAGACGAGAAACAGAGAATATTTTATGAATAGAAATAAATTAGATGATATTATGACATATTATTACATCTTAACATGACAGTTGTTGATTGTAATGTTGTGATATTAAATGTATTAATCAATTTTCATTTGAGTTGCATTGTGGAAGGTGGCTGCGAAGGTATTTGAGTTGCAGGAAGAGAACCTGATCACATCAGATGACGTTGTCATAAATGTGATATTAAGGTTCACATCAATATTGAATTAAATTACACAACCACATGCCTCAACTTTCATTTGAATATAAATATGACTGTACGTGATGACGTGAATGTTCACATTAGATGACGTAAATGTGAATGTTCACACTAGATGATGTTGTGATAAAAGTGATGTTAAGGTTCATATTAGCATTGCATCAAATTATACAACCACAAGCCTCAACTTTCATTTGAATATATAAACATGACACGTGAATGTTCACATCAGATGATCTTCTGATAAAGGTGATGTTAAGATTCACATCAGCATTGCATCAAATTACACAACCACAATCCTTAACTTTCATTTGAATATAAACGTGACGTAAATATTCATAATAAAAAGGGGGTAATTACATTATGTATTGTCAATTACATGATGTTGATATTTAATATTAATTGTCATTACCAAATGTAATCACCAATAGTAATCACAATCACAGAAAGGAGGAATATGACATATTATCACTGCTTAAAAATAAGAATGTTCACATGTTGTGAATGTTCACATCATTATATTAGATGAGAGACAATTTTTTGGAAAGGTATTGTAAACGTTCACATCAAATGAGAGAGAATTCTCAGGGCGTTGAAGCCATTAAAGAACTTTTCGAAAATGTGTCCATTTTATAAGATTATCAAATTTTTTAATAAGTTTGATGAAAATGGAGCTTTTTTGGTTTAGGGTTTAGGGACATTAAATATCAACATTAAAGTTTGATAAAAAGGGAGCTTTTTTGGTTTAGGGTTTAGAGATATTAAATATCAACATTAAATATAAGGGTATAAGAGTCTAAGAAAATAGTGTAAATTAAGAAAAAAGATTTTATGGAATAAAAGTATATATACATGGGATTAAGTGAGTTAAAAAATTCATTCATGAACTTTTTGGATTAAAACACTTCTAAATGATATTTATCAATAAAAATCTCAAAAAGTATACATTTTTTTAATGACAAATATAATAAATTGAACTAGTAGTGTCCATTTTGTATTAGGTGAAATTTTTTGTATTTAGTGGTCAAATGTATTAGGTGAAATTTTTTTTTATCTATTTAAAAGTGAGTTCTATTGTGTCATTCATAAATTTTTAAAATACATAATTGGTCTAAAAAATGACATAAATATGCAATACTACTGAATAAAGCATTAAATAACTTTTCGTCAACAAAGTCGACTAATATTATCACACTCATAAAATTTTAGCTAATAAGAATTTAGGGTTTAAATCACTCTTTAGCCACCACGACAGATTATTGCATAAAAGATTATTATAGAAAAATCTTATTTGTTGATTTTAATAACACCCACAGTAAGTATCATAAAATTATGAGAAATTTAGCTAAAATTCCTCCATTAAACCCTTATTTGATAAAAATAATAGTCCAATTTATTTTCCTTTATAAACCTCCTAATGCTGTGTTTAGCTGAGAGATTTGACAATAAATTTAGAAAAAGAAAGGGAAAATGTGTGTGAAACTTGGTAAAATATAGGTATATTTTATTCATATTTCACATTCCTTTTCCATTTCTCTTTTCAAATTCTTCCTCAAATCCCCCAACCAAACATAGCGTAAGGAGAAAACACATAATTAAGTAAGGACAATATGTAAATTATTTTTTTTTGGACAATATAGTCAGAGTAACATGTTACTGTTACTGTGAGATATAGTAACATGTTAATGTCAAATAAAGTAACATCTTACTGTGAGAAAGAGTAGCATGTTACTGTCAAATAGAGTAACATGTTACTATTACTGTTTACATCAATTTCAACGGTAATAATTTTTTAAAAAAGAATTTTATAGTCAACATGAATCTTATTTGATAGATCTTGATGAGAGAATTTTTAAAATACTAATTTCATTAAATTACATCAAAAGTTATATTATTTTAAAGTTTAATATTTTGAAAATAGTGATATGTGTTGGACTTTTTAAAGAATTTTTTTTTTTTTTTTTTGTATTCGTCTTTAATGTATTAAAGTTTGATTATGAAGAGGTTTTGATCAAATTCCTTAAAATTATTACAAAAAATTTTAAGCCGTTAATTTTACAATCACTGCTCATATCGTACTTATGTCACTTCACCCATTAAACTATCAATTTAAACAATTAAACTTTTAAATTATTGATATTAAAATTAGAAAGTCAACTAAAATATCAATTTTCAAACGGAATTTAATTTACTCTAAGCTAATTATTAACCAGCTTGATACATAACCCTATTATAAAATATAGTTTATAACAAGAAGAAGAAAAAAAATGGTAGATACGTGTTGTGCGGCAAAGAGTGTCATACACAAGTAGATCACATTAATGGAAAGTACCTAAATTTTCTTTGAGCACAATAGTATGAGCTGCACAACAGGACAGACCTCCCATACCCATCACAGGCCATTTATTTGAAAAGATTATTTCTCCAAATCTATCTGCTCTGTCTTTCAAAACACAAATGTAGAGATTGTAGTATCTTGACATTTGTAAATTTATTATATTGAGAGACAGAGACAGTAGAATTTAAAAACAGAAAATCTTCTGTCTTTCACACTGCTAAAGATGAAGTACAGAATACAATACCCAAAAACAAATTAACTATCCAAGTCCAAGCCCAAGCCTACCCGCGCACACATTAGTTTGCCATTAGGAGGGAAAAAGCAGTGAACCATGCTCACTCACATGGGAATTGGATCATCGAACAAAGAGATGACATGGTCTTTGATTATTTCCGGATGAGTATAGCCATCCACATACTTGTAAACCACATCCAAGATGCGCGAAAGGTTGAGAGCACGGATCAGGAGTTTCATTGAGATGACAGTTGGCTTAAGCATTTCTTCATTGATATCCCTCCATGCATTCTCAATCATTTTATACAACTCCACAATCGCCTCTTGCTTTGAAACACCATGCTGCTTCATGTAGCAGTCAAGCCCTGTAGCTACATGTCCCCTCTCTTGTTCTTCCTTCATTTGTTCCAAAAAAAAGAAAGTTAGATATCATCATCATCATCACAAAAATAAATAAACATTATAAGCTCTTTAAGAATGGGATAGGCGTACATCGTGGCTCATTACGTCATCAACAAGTCGGCCAATAGCACCAGAGGCAGCCACCATTTTAGGTTTAGTTAGAATCCATTCAAATGCCTCAGTGGTAGCAACATCTGCCTCTAAGCCCATGAAGCATGATGTTGTGTGCAGTCGACCTGTGCTGGTTACAATGGCATTCTTCATGTACTCTTCAAATGATGCTACATATCCTTCCTTGAACCACTCTGCCTCAATGTCATAACTTCTCACTATTTCTTTGAACTTGTTAATTATAAGTCACATCCACAAAAAAAACAAAATTAATTAATCAAAATTCAATTTTGCTGATAGAATTAAAGTCTAAGCGTTATTTTGGAAAGTTAGTTAAAAATTACTTTTTTTGAAAAAACGAGTATAAAAGTAGAGAATTGATGTGACCCAAAATAGACTCAATTGATCAAGATTTATGACTTTTTTGCATTTTTTGGCTGTTTTTTGTCTCAATTGATCAAGATTTATGACTCAATAGTACTAACACGAAAGAAAATCACAAAATAAGATACACGTGTCTCACAAAAGGATTTTCATCTTTACGCTTAATCTTTATCACTCATACTCTCATATAGAAAACTTGTGGTCCGAACCCCCATGAAGGGGTGGAGCAATATAAAAGTTTGGACAAAACTTACCCTTAGTCCCCCATAATTTGTCAATTGTGTCAATTTGCCTGTAAAATTTAATTGCATCAATTTTGTTTTTTAATTTTTCATATTATGTCGATTTAGTTCAACTAATAAACATCCATAAGAAAATTGAATGAAAATCAAGAGCAAAATGGTCCATCCAAAAGGAATATTATCATAAGCAAAAGGCAAATGAAAAATTCAAAGATAAAATTGACACAATTAGAACTACTAGAGCCAAATGAAAACAAAAGGCAAATTATAGGAACTACGAGTGTAATTTGTTCTTAAAAATTTTATTCTCTACTCTCCTTGGGCCCCCCAACCTAGGACTTGAATCCAATAATTACTGATATTTGTGAGACGAGAATTATAAATAAAGATTAATCGTGGTCTCATAAGCAAGAATATATATAAACACATGACATTGAAAAAAACCATACTGCATCTTTTGAATGATGAACACCATAAGCTCTCCCTTGCTTTGCCAAGTCCTTATCTACTTCATCGTAGACGTTTAGGAGAGCTCTATAGAGTGCCTTCATGTAGTTTGGAAGCTCATCCATGGCACTCACATCCCACCTATGAATTAACCACTTCAAGTCATAACATACTAATACAATCAATAATGACTAAAATTTGACTATTAAATATTGATTAATATGTGGTTTGTCCCCCAAAAAATACATTTGTCTAATGAATTTCACCTTTCATGTCTCGTATCAATACATTGTCAACATATAAAATATTGGAGTATTCAAAATTTGATAAAAAGAAATTTAATCACATTAGCGTTTGTATAATTCCATTTTGGGACTTTAATTAAAGAAAGTAGGGAATACCTAATAATATTTAATGTGGAAATCTTACTATAATCTTATTTGAAACATTAGTTGAGGAAACTAGGGACTACCTATTGATAATATTTAATGAGGTGATCTAATAATAACAGTGTTTTGAAACAATAAGAGTTTGGAAAAATTACAAAAAAAAAATCTTTAAAATTTGACCATTGTAACAAAATAAATTCTAAATTTTTTATTTTATCAATTTAAATCTTAATTTTTTGTTTTATTTTCAATTAAAACACCTTTTTGTTGAGTTTAATAACTAAAATATTATTTATTTTTATTAGTTTTACTTAACAAAAATAGACATATGGTTTAAATTAAAAAAAAAATCAAAAGTTAAAGATTTAAATTAAGAAACTCTAGAGTTTTATTTATTTATTTTCATTTTCTAACTTTCCCTTAATTCTTTTATTTTATTTTATTTTTGTCATGTGAAGTAAAGAAAACAGGGAAATGCTGCATTTACAACAATAATACTCGAATTCAGATTTTAACACTAGACCAACTCTTTGGTCATTTTAGAATAATAATGTTGTAAATACAAAAAAATATATATCGATGAACAGAAAAATTTTATAAAAAAAATTAATGATGAATAAAAAAGATAAAGGAAAAATTACCAAAAAAAAAAAAAACTCCAATATTTTACCTTTATAACAAAACAAACTCTGAGTTATTAATTTTATTAATTTAAATACTAATCTTTTGATTGTTTTCAGTGTAAATCATTTATCTATTTTCATCAAGTAAAATTAAAAGAAAAATAGGATTTTAGTCAATAATCTCAATGTACGTGTACATAAAATGTCTAAAATACTTTTTTTATTCAGTTTAATAACTAAAATATCTTCTTTTTTGTGTGTGTTAATTTTACTTAGCAAACATAGCCAGATGGTTTAAATTGAAAACAAATAAAAAAAATAAATTTTAAATTAATAAAATTAAAAACCTGAGATTTTTATTTTTTTTTAAATACCCAAGATAAATAAATTGATTGGTATAGAAAATTGTACCTTTGGACTGCATTAGTGTAAAGTTTGAGTTCATCATAGGTACCATATGCATCATAAGTATCGTCGGTAACGGATAACAAAAGCATAATTTTGGTGAGCACCGCACGTTCAAGAGAGTGTTGAGGTTCGTAGTATGCACATGTTGACCAAAAAAAGCACTCCACTGCTCTGTCCCTCGCATATGGAACTTTCGATATTAAATCCAACTCTTTCCACCACCTACATATAAACAAATAATAATCACAAAACAAAGGATAATGTATTTAAAAATAAAGATTAAGGGATTGTTTGGAATGAGCTAAATAAGTGCACTTTTGGTCTTTTTATAAAAAGATGTACAGAAAAGTAGAGAAGTGATGTGATGTGATGGAAAAAAGATAAAAAGATGGATTATTTTTGGGTTGCCAAACTTGGCCTAATTACACTTTTCACCCTAAAGTTTGATCCAAATTTCACTTTAATCCCTATAATTCAATTTAAACAATTTTGTCCTTACACTTTAAGTGGTCGTTTGAGAATAGACTTTTTTAATGACTTTTTGATTTTTTTTTTTTATTAAAATATGAGATGAAAAAATTTAATATATGTTCAAGATGAATTTTTTTTTACTTTTTTACGAAAAGATATGTAAAAAGTAAGGTGAATGAAAATGAATCTTTGACCTTTTATCATTTATTAATTTTTTAATTTTTTTAGCAACAGTGCTAGGTAACTCAAAATTTTGTGACTTAAATGACTCAAATCACTTAAAAAGACGTCGTTTTGAATGTAAAATGACGTAAAACGAAGTCGTTTTGACAAATTTAAGACATTTGAGCCACAGATTTTTAAACTACCAAATATTTTCCTTTTTTTAGTGACATTTTCACTTTTAAGCTAAAATTTGATGTTCCCAAACGATCCTCTAGATCTAGTTTCAATTTGGTCCCTATAATTTTAATTTAATATAAGCCTAGACTTTAAGTTTAATTTCAATTTTTTTGTGTGTCTAATTTACAATTAAAGGGGTGTTTGGAATTATCTAAATAAGTATATTTTAAATTTTTATAAAAAAAAAAGTATAAAAAAATAAAGAAGAGATATGACTAAAAAAATAAAATGATAAAAAAAAAAAAAGTATACTTTTGTAGTACACCCTAGACACCCTGTGATTGACAAAGTGTTAGAAAGTCATGCGTTGCAACATCTAACTTTGAAAGGATGGATCAAATTAAAACGAAACTTAAAATCAAGGGGGTACACATAATTTGAATTGAAATAATGACTTAAATGAAATTTAGATCAAATTATAAAGATTAAAATTTGAAGGGTTAATATACTATGACCCATAGTGCTCGTTTGGCAATGACTTTTTTTAATTGACTTTTTGACTTTTTTGACTTTTTTAGCCGGAGACTTTTTTAGTCGTTTGGTATTTTTGTTTGGCTTTTTGGCTTTGAAATTGTGTTTTTTTTTTTTTTTTGTCTTTTTGTGATTTTTGTCCTTTTGTATTTTTTGACATTTTTTTTATCCTTTTGTGATTTTTTAACCTAACATGAAAACCAAACAACCCATAGTGAATCACTTTTATAGTTGAAAAGATTAAAATATGAATGATAACATAATATTCAATAATAGTTGAGAAGGTTTTATCATAGATAACCCAAATTGTAATCTACCCTAAAATAATTATAGATGTTTGTTCTACTTATAAAAATAATAAATAAATAAATAAATAAGAAACCGCACAAGAGAGATACATTAAGAATATAACTAATAATATTACCTAGAGATGTGGCACAATTCTTCCCTGTGCGACAACGGTAACTGATTGAAATCTAACTTTGCAAGCCTCAATAGAGTTTCATTCCTAGAAGCATCTTTTTCATAGAAAGCGATGAAATGCTTTGCCTCTAGTCTTGGAAAGCCCCTGTGGATTGACCGCTTGAGGGTATGCATCACTTGTTCAGAAAGATCAGAGCTTAAATGTGGTCCTCCCACCACAGACTCACGTTGGGCTATTGTGAAGGCATGAGCCTCATCTAGAAAACCTTCTCCACGGATCTTCAAATATGTAGCTTCATATAAGCTTAACATACCCTTTACATCGTTGCTCACTGTTTCCTTGAATTCACCATTACTATCTCTGAATTTGTTGAACACGTCTGATTCATAAGCCATCATATTATTGCATGTCAGTAATTAGAAAGTGAATATCCATTGAGTCTGGTTAAAATTACACTATATATATGTATATATTTATCATGTCATGCTAAGCAGGGACAAAATCAAGATTTTATTACTTGGGAGGTCAAAAGAATTTTTTTTTTTCACCATATATACAAATATACATGTATGTACAATATGTTATATAATTATATATACATATTAAATGCCACAGAAGTAATTTCTAATAGGATGAAGAATTTTTTTTGGTGCAAAATAGAAAGAGAATGCAAGATGAGAGAAGAATGAAATATATGTTTTTTATACTGAGGGTTCATTTTATGTATAAAATAATATATATATTTAAAGTTATGTAGCAAACAATATTCTTTACAAAAACAAGGGGGTCATGACCCCCCATAGTATTCTCTTAGTTCCCTTCCTGATTTTAAGTCATGTCTAGTGTCATGATTAATTTTGTTGGTGGGAGTGGAGTGCAAACCACTGATGGTGATTTACAAAGAGAGGCTTAAAAACGAATCAAACTGAAAATAAACTCACTGAAATTTATTCTGAAATATCTGAAAATATTACACTGCACTCTCTGTTTTCTTTTCTTTCCTCCCACACACATATTTCTTTCATAATACAATGGCTAAAAACTACAATCATAAATGTGAATACAGCAAATGCAACTACGGCTGAGGCGTGAATCGCAGCTATTGTTGACAAACTTGTTCTGCAGCCTTCAGTTTTGGACAAGCTTCATTGTAGACTTCACATGCCTACTCTTAGGCCGGTGGAAAAAACAAGCTATAGGTGAAGCAAGATTACTTCACAACATCCCCCCTTAATCTTGATTCTCCCTGCTGCTTCATTCCAAGCATTAACTTCATTCTGTTGAACAGATCATTTTTCAATGGCTTCGTGAAAATATCTGCAAGCTGATCTTGGGATTTGCAAGGCAATAATTCCACCTCTCTATTTTTCACATGCTCTCGGATGAAATGATAGCGGGTGTCGATATGCTTACTTCTTTCATGATAAACTGGGTTTTTCGCCAATGCAATTGCTGAGCGATTATCAACAAAAATCCCAGTGGGTTTTTCTTGTGGAAATCCCAAATGCTTCAGCATGTTCCGTAACCATATTGCATGACACACAGCTGAGTTAGCTGCAACATACTCAGCTTCGCAAGTCGATAATGTCACAATGGCTTGCTTCTTGGATGACCATGTGAAGGCTGTATCTCCCATAAAGAAAGTAAACCCCGTAGTACTTTTCCGTTCATCCAAGTCACGTCCCCAGTCGCTATCTGAGTAGCCAACAAGACTGAAATTATCAGTTGGTTTATAGAATAAACCATTATCGGCTGTACCTTTGATGTAGCGAAGAATCCTCTTTGCTGCATAAAGGTGTGACTGATCTGGTGTTTCCATATATCTGCTGATCAGTCCTACTCCATAAAGTATGTCTGGCCTGGTACAAGTAAGATAGCGAAGGCTTCCAACTAGGCTCTTGAAATAAGTTGGATCCACATCACTTGTCTTCGTACCTTTTCTAAGCTCCACTCCACTGTCTACAGGAGTGTTCACTGGATTGCAATTTTCCATTCCATATCTCTTGAGAATTTCCTTTGCATAACCACTTTGGGAAATAAAAATTCCATCTTTTCTTTGTGCCACTTCAATGCCGAGAAAATGAGCCATTAATCCAATATCTGTCATTTCAAATTCTTGGACCATGCTTCTTTTAAAGTCTTTGAACATGGCTGGATTGTTTCCGGTGAAGATTAGATCATCAACATAAAGACAAGCAAGCAACATGCTTCCATCAGCTTCCTTCTTCAAATATAGTGCGTGCTCATATGGACATTTTTCAAAACCATTGTCATGAAAATACTGATCAATTCTAGTATTCCATGCACGCGGAGCTTGCTTCAATCCATAAAGTGCTTTCTTCAATTTGTACACTTTGTCTTCATGCCTATTCTGAACATACCCCGAAGGTTGTTCAATATAGATTTCTTCTTCGAGGAAACCATTAAGAAATGCAGATTTCACATCAAGTTGATAAATCTGCCACTTGTGCTGGGCAGCCAAAGAAATCATTAGCCTGATAGTCTCCAATCGGGCAACTGGAGCAAAGACCTCTCCATAGTCAATTCCAGCTCTCTGCTTGTAACCTTTTGCTACTAACCTTGCCTTGTAGCGTTGCACTTCGCCTTGTGCATTCCTCTTTGTCTTGTATACCCATTTCACTCCAATGGGTTTGTGCCCCTCTGGTAGACTGGTAAGCTTCCATGTGTCATTTTTCTCAATTGCATGAATTTCTTCATCCATTGCTTTCTTCCATTTATCTTCTTGGATGGCTTCTGAGAAGGTAAGTGGATCACTATCTGCGAGTAGGCAGAACAAATTCAGATCTGCTTCTTCTGTAGCTTCATATATTTCCTGCAAATTTCTCATTGGTCTTGGTTGTTTGAAAAAACTATCATCTGATGATGCTGCTGATGATGATGATGCAGCACTTCTGTGAGAAACTGGCGATCTAGGTGCAAGAATTCTATGTGGAGGAGTTTGTGGCTCATCTTGAACTTCTCTTATGATTTCAACAGGAGCTTTTGATGTTTCATCTTCAAGAATGAGTTTTGCATCTTTGACAACTTCATCTTGATTCCAGTTCCAAGCTTCTTCTTCTTCAAATATCACATCTCGACTCATGATCACCTTTTTGGTAATGGGATTATACAACTTGTATCCCATTGTTCTATCTCCATATCCGACAAGGATACATTTTTCTCCCTTATCATCGAGCTTGGTTCTTCTTGCTTCTGGAATCTTGGTGTACGCAACACACCCAAATATTCTGAGATGATTGACACTTGGCTTATGTGAACTCCAAGCTTCTTCTGGAGTCATAGAATGAAGGCTCCTGGTTGGACATCTGTTCAACAAATACACAGCACATGATACGGCTTCAGCCCAAAATTGCTTGGGCAGTCCCTTTCCTTTCAACATGCTCCTTGCCATATCTAAGATTGTGCGATTCTTCCTTTCAGCAACACCATTCAACTGTGGCGTATAGGATGGTGTTGTTTGATGCTTGATTCCCTGTTCTTTGCAATACTTCTCAAAAGCATCTGATGTATATTCTCCACCTTGATCTGATCGCAATGTCTTGATGTAGTAACCGCTTTGCTTTTCTACAAAAGCTTTGAATTCTTTGAAGATGCTAAACACCTCCGACTTTCTTTTAAGAAAGTACACCCATGTCTTCCGGCTATAATCATCAATGAAGGTGAGAAAGTATCTATTCTGTCCATTTGACATCGGCTTCAATGGACCACACACATCAGTGTGCACTAGCTCCAACGGCTTTGTTGCTCTCCACTTCACTTCTTTGGCAAAGCTAGTTCTGTGATGCTTCCCAAGAATGCAGCTTTCACAAACTTCATTAGTATGAGCAATATGAGGGAGCCCTTTCACCATATTCTTGCTTGACAACAGCTTCAAGCTTCCAAAGTTGAGATGTCCAAACCTCAAATGCCATAGCCAGTCTTTGTCTTTGATGATGACATTTAAACACTTTGCAGCATCATGTTGGATGTTCAATGCAAACATCCGATTCTTGGACATTCTCACCCGAGCGATCAAATTACCAGGTTTGTCTTTGATGGTAAGATGACAATCTTTCATGCTGATGTCATATCCTTTCTCTAGGAGTTGTCCCATACTCAAAATGTTGTTCTTCATGGCAGGAACATAATAAACATTGGAGATGTAATCATGATCTCCATTTTTGAGCTTGATTAGAATATTACCTCTTCCTTTCACTGGAGTCTTTGAAGAATCACCAAATGAGACTTGTGCTTGTACAGTCTCGTCAAGCTCAACAAAGAGCTCTCTTTTACCACACATGTGGTTACTGGCTCCCGAATCTAGATACCAAACATTGTTTTGATTTTCAGTGTCTCCATGGTGAACAAACAGGACTGTAGGTCCAACTTTGTTCGTTTCCTCCTCGGCAAAATTTGCTTGCTCGCTGGCTTCTGTTGTTGCTCTACTTCGGCATTCATTGCTGTAATGTCCGAACTTGTGGCACTGGTAACACTGAACATTACTTTTGTCAAAACCTGGTCGGTTGTTGTAACCACCTCCTCTACCTCTTGCTCTTCCTCTTGGAGCAAAGTGTGGTTGACTTCTTCCTCCTCTGGCTGGACCTCTTCCGCCTCTTCCTCGAAAAACAGAACTTCGGTTATTGTAACCACGACCTCTTCCTCGGCTTCTTTGTGATGTTCCCCCTTGCTCGTTTCTGTCATCTCTGAAAGACAGCTTTGATTGAAGAGCTTGCTCTAGAGAACTTGAGGAAGTCTTCTTGTTGATCCTTTGTTCATGAATCTCAAGTGTGCCCATCAACTCATCGGTGGTCATGGCACTGAGATCTTTGGACTCTTCTATTGCTACAACCACGTGCTCGAACTTGGAACTGAGTGATCGAAGAATCTTCTCTATCACTTGAAGGGATTCCATCTTCTCTCCATATCTTCTCATCTGATTAACAATGGTCAATGTTCTGTTAAAGTACTCAGAAATTGACTCATTCTCATTCATGTGCAGCATCTCGAATTCGCCACGTAACACCTGTAGTCGAACTCTGATCGTCTTCTCAATTCCACGGTGTGAATTGCGAAGAATACTCCATGCCTCTTTAGAGGTTGTTGCTGCTGAGATCTTCTCAAAACTTGATTCATCAATACCTTGATAGAGTAGATACAAGGCCTTTTTATCTCTCCTCCTTGACTCTTTTAACGCCGTCTTCTGAGCATCATTTAAAGTTCCTTCATCTGCGAGAGTAGCTGGCTCATCATATCCTCGATCCACTAATTCCCACAAATCTTGTGAGGCTAGTAGAACTTGCATTTGAATACTCCAATTTTCATAGTTCTCCTTGCTGAGTTTTGGAAACTGGGGCTGAAAGAAGTTGTTTGTGTTGGCCATTGGTTGTATTTAACAATCTGCAAATTTGCAGAATGAAATTTACAAATTCTGACCGTACAGATGTGTCCGGAATAGTCCAAATAGTTGGAAAGCACTATTGGATCACCCGAAACAGACTCCGAATGACTCAGTTCAGGCCAAAACAAGTTGCACGGCTCAGATCTGAGGCTGCAGCTTAGCCGCGGCACACTGGATTAATATCCGTGCAGCTCAGTCAACGGCTACGGTCAACGGCTTGGACCGGCTCGGGTCAACGGCGGCTCGGCTCGGTCAAACGGCTCGGCTGGAGCTCGGCTTGTCGGCTCGGTCAACGGCTTGGTCAACGGCTCGGAGGCTCGGCTTGACGGCTCACGGCTCGGCTTGAATGACGTCAGCAGATGACGTCGGTACTGACGTCAGACTTGGATCCGGATCTGGGTTGACGGATCGGATCTCGGGTCAAACCCTACACTTTGGGCGAAGAAGACGCGTGGAGCGCGTGTTCGCGTGTCTGCGCGTGGCGACGGCGTCTGGGAGGCGCGTGGAGCGCGTGCGACTCCTGTGAGGCTCGGTTTTCGACGTTCTTTTTTTCAGTGTGATCGTCTTGTTGAGAGCTTCACACTGATGTAATCAAAAATGAATTTTGACAACTTTTATTTCTGGGCAATTTTCGCAGAACACTCTGTTCTTGGCAGTTTGGCAGAATTTCTGCAAATTGGAGCTTCCTTCGGGCTCTGATACCACTGTTGGTGGGAGTGGAGTGCAAACCACTGATGGTGATTTACAAAGAGAGGCTTAAAAACGAATCAAACTGAAAATAAACTCACTGAAATTTATTCTGAAATATCTGAAAATATTACACTGCACTCTCTGTTTTCTTTTCTTTCCTCCCACACACATATTTCTTTCATAATACAATGGCTATTTATAGATAGCCTAGACAGCATAAAAACTACAATCATAAATGTGAATACAGCAAATGCAACTACGGCTGAGGCGTGAATCGCAGCTATTGTTGACAAACTTGTTCTGCAGCCTTCAGTTTTGGACAAGCTTCATTGTAGACTTCACATGCCTACTCTTAGGCCGGTGGAAAAAACAAGCTATAGGTGAAGCAAGATTACTTCACAACAAATTTAACTATCAGAAGATTTTAAATTTTAAATCTGACCACTTAACCTGATATATAAGAGTTATTATTTATTTTTATTTTTTTAAAGATTTTAAAGGACTATTAAATGAATTTGACCCTTTTAAAAATATTTTGAATTTTGCCCATCAAACAAAATTCAATCATAAATGATTTTGAGGCTTTTGACAATGTTTGAAAGCCTTCGAGAGAAGCATATATATATATAGTTTACATATGTATATGTTGTAAGAATTTTCACAAAGGAACAGCAGTTACTGTTGTGCCTTAAGGCACAGCAGTATCCCCCTTTTTTTTTTTTTTGATCAGCAAAAGAGAAAATTTGTTGATGAACCAAAAGAGTATTACACCAATAAAAAAAGCGATGAGTGCAAAGAGCATCAAAACGAAACAAACCAATCCCAACTAAGTTGACATTGATAAGTCCACTCTTAAGGCACAGCAGTATCCCCTTTTCCGCTGTAAGGTGTGCGTTATGTTTAATTTGTGGGAAGGTGATTGTGTATTGCTTTAAGGTTTCTTGGTTGAAGAGGTAAATAAGTAGGAAATATTTCCTTTTGCAAATCACAAATCATGGGTAATTATTATTTTTACAAAATTAGTGTAATGGGTTAGCCAATAGTTTTTTTAAAAAAATATTTTTAAATGTAAAAAAATCAATATATAGTATTGGAGCTCTTCTTATTGAAATATTATTTTGTTATAATATATAGTATAGATAAATGTAACTGCTAATGGAATGAGGATTGCCCTATAATAAACGGACAATTTATGTTTAAAATAAATAATAAATAAATAAAATAAATAAATAAAAATGAGGTGTCAGTTTTAGGGTATATGGTGAGGATGTAAATTACCACATGACATTTTATAGCCATGTTGTCTGAATATGCGAAAGTGTAGTGCAATGGTGAACAAATCATGGTCCTCATTGTCTTCAAAATTAGCAAACAATTGCTCCAATTGCTCTTCAATCTCTTTCTCGAAGTGATACGACACACCAAGGCGTTCGAGCACGTTGATCAAATTCATTTGTTCTGCTGCTTTAGGTCCACCGGCTACCACCATGCTCCTCACTTGTTCTTTCAACACTTCAATCTCATTACCATACTTGTTCCATAGCTGCCCACAACAACCCACCACATTCATTAATTACAACAACTTCACAATAAAATTTTGTTAATGCTGTGTTTAGTTCAAAGAGTTGAGTAGGAATTTAGACAAGAAAGGAAAAAAGTGTATAAAGACCCTACACTTTTCTTAATTCGTGTCGCTGCATGTTTGTATATCTAGAATTTTTTCTTTAAAAATTATTTAAAATTTGAAAGAAATAATATTATGTAAACAAATATATCCCTACATGGGAAATTCGATTTGTGTACTATATGCCGCAGCTATAGCATTAGTTTATAGTATTTAATTATGATTTATTGTAAGGTTAGTTATGACGTAGTTACGACTCAGTATGATATTAAATATGATTTATTATAATTATTATTTAGATTATGATCAAAAAAATCTTTACTTATACCTTATGCGGTGTTTGGTCTAAAACACCCCACTAAATTTATATATCCACTTTATTATATTATAGGTTAAAATTCTAGACACTCTTTCTTGATAAATAAATTTCTATTACACTCTGTTTGATTTACAGATTTGGTGAGAGATTTGAAAATTGAAAAAAAAAAAAAAAAGTCAGTAAAATGTAAATAAAATATACTATAATAATATTTTAATTTTTATTTATTTTAAAAAAAACATAAACTACAAACGCGTTTGGTAATTAACAAAATGTTTAAAAAAATTTAAAAATATAAAAAAGAGTGAGAAATGACAAGTGGTGGCAAGTAGCGGCGGAAGACGATGGTGAAAAGTAGTGACGGTAGGTGGTGGGTAACGGGTGGTGGTGGGTGGGTGGATGGGTGACGGTGGCAGGTGATGGGTGGTAGCGAGTAGGTGGTGGTGGTGGTGGTGGTGGTGGTGGTGGTGGGTGATGGGTGGGTGGTGGCGGGTGGTAGTGGTGGATGGGTGGGTGACGGTAGCGGGTGGTGGATGGTAGCGAGTGGGTGGTGGTGGTGGTGGCAGGTGGGTGGTGGGTGACGGATGGCGGATGGCGGGTGGTGGCGGGTGGTGGTGGTGGATGGGTGGGTGACGGTAGCGGGTGGTGAGTGGTAGCGAGTGGGTGGTAGTGGTGGTGGTGGTGGTGGTGACGGCAACGAGTGGTGGTGGCAGGTGGGTGGCGGATGGCTGGTGGTGGTGGGTGGTGGCGGGTGGTGATGGTGGGTGGATGGGTGACGGTGGCGGGTGGTGGGTAGTAGCGAGTGGGTAATGGTGGTGGCGAATAGTGGTGGTGGTGGGTGGATGGGTGACGGCGGCGGGTGGTGGATGGTAACGAGTGGGTGATGGTAGCGGTGGTGGTGGTGGGTGGTGGGTGGTGGTGGCATGTAGGTGGCGGATGGGTAGTGGGTGATGGTGGTGGTGGTGGTGGTGGTGGGTGGTGGGTAGTGGTGGGTGGCTGGTGGTGGATGGTGGTGGCAAGTGGGTGATGAGTGGTGGTGGCGGGCGGTGGATGGTAGTGACAGGTGGTGGGTGGTGGCGGGTGGATGACAAGTGAGTGGTGGGTGGTGGTGGTGAGGGGTAGGTGGTGGTGGCGAGTGAGTGGCAGGTGAGTAGTGGCTGGTGGGTGACAAGTGGATGGTGGTGGCGAAAGACGGTGGTGGAAAATGGTGGCGGGTGGTGGCTAGTGTTGGGTGGTAAAAAAAAAAAACCTGAAAACTCAAAATGAAAACACATTTTTTGAGTTTATATGTTTTGGCTAAATTTATAAACTGAGACCACTGATTTATAAATAAAAAATTTACCAAACAAGTTTTTATTTGAGTTTTAAAAATTTTTGTAAATATAAAAAGAAAACTGAAAACGTAAATGTTACCGAACGGCACCGTAGAGATCCACTCTTATTCATTCAGAAAATTTTAGGTTGCGTTTGGTAGAGTTTTGTAAATATAATTTGAGAGTATGAGTTGTATTTTGAGTTTGTGAGTTGTGGAATTATGATTTGAGTGTAGAAAATTTGTTTGGTTATGTTTTTGAATAGAGTGTTGAATTGAGTTTTGAATTGTATGTGGAATTAAATTTTGAAAATTTGATTTGACATGTGAAGTAAAAAAATTTGTTTGATTTTGAGTTTTGAAAAGAGTTTTCAAAACTTAATTCAAATTGTTATAACTCATAACAAAACACATTACTTTCACACTATTGAAAATTCTGATTAACACTCATAATCAAACTCTTTTTAAAATTCAATTAAAAAAATTTATTATTAACAGAAAATAACATTAATCAATTTTTTAATTGAAAATACTACAAAAGAAATATTTTTTTTCCAAAATAAATATTCAAAAAATTTAAATCATAAATATTTAAATAATTTAAATAATCTAAAAAATTTAATAAGTAAAAATTAAAATAAATATTCAAAAAATTTAAATAATTTAAATATTCAAAAAATTTAAATAATTTAAAATTGTAATATTTTAAATTTAAAAATAACTCTACACTCAAATCGTAACCAAACACATAAAACAAAACTTAATTAAGAAATTATTTTTGAAACTCATAATCAAACACATAACTCGAAACTCTATACTACTTTCACAATTCTACACTCAAATCATAACCAAATACATAACAAAAAAATAAAATATTTAAAAATATTTTTATAAAATAGAGTTTGAATTTATTTTTATAAAATATTTTAAAATTTTAAAAATTAAAATCGTAATATTTAAAAATTAAAATATTTAAAAATATTCAAAAAATTAAAAAATCGTAACATATTTAAATATTAAAATATTAAAAATATTAAAAAAATTAAAATATTTATTTGAATTAAGTTTTGAAAAAAGTTTTGGATTATTTGTTTGGTTATGAGTTTTGAAAAGTAATGATTATGCTTTGAATTGAGTTTTGAGAAATGGGTATAGAATTATGATTTGAAAGCTTAAAACAAACACCATGCTCAAATCAATGGGTGGAACTATAATTTGAGAGGTTTACCAAACGGAGTCCTAGATTTGATGATTATGTGATCAAAATTAATATATGGAGTGTGAATTCATATGAGATCTATATATGATGTAAGAATATTAGGAATCATGAAAAAAAAAATATCATGAAATTTTTTATGATGATTTCTTCTCTTTTGATTAGTGTGTGATGTTTTTTTATATGTGTAATCTAACGATGGAGAATCTTTCATGATCATTTTTATTATATTTTTTTCATAATACCTAACATTATTCATGATGTAATAAAAATTAATTTTTGAATAATTTCTAAATAGGCCGGATCCTCTAACGTATCAATATATGGTAATTCCTACGGTATTTTTTTAACCATGTGGTTTTGAATATAGAAAAATGTTTGAGGGTTACAAAAAATGTGGCTCAAATGGTTCGAATTTGTTAAAACGACGTTGTTTTGATAAATTTTGAGTCCAAAACGACGTCGTTTTGACAAATTAAAATCATTTAAGTCACACTTTTTATGGCCCTCAACCATTGTTTTTTTTTTTTTTTGATCAACTAAGGAAAACTTTATTGATGGAGAGAGTAAGACATACAAGCTTACATCAACAAAGAGGGAGGGCAAAAAGCCCAAGAACCTAAATTGGTGAGGAACCAATAGAGGCAACACAGAGAAAAAAGATAAAAACTGCTGAGGGGAGTGCCTTAGGATCCCCTTGTGCTGCATACCAGTAGCTGCATAAAAGCAACAAACCAGCAACAAACCAGGCTGAAACCTGGCTGCCCAAAAGAGCACCAACAAGACACAAAATTGCAGCTGCCCCACACACTTGATACAGGGCCCCAACTAAACACAGCAAACAACAAGCAGCTCCAGCACAACTAATGGAACCAGCCAGCAGCCCATCTAAACAGAGCAGGCAGGCAGCATACAGAGCAGACCACCTGTTGAAACCATCAGCAGCCAGCAGACAGACAAAGCAGCACAGCACCCCTCTGAAAATAGCCACCTCCAAAACTGAAGGTGCAACACACAGATGCTAACAAGCCTGATAAGGCTCACTTAACACTGATATAAGGCACAGCAGCCTAGTGACTTGATACCAGCCAGCAAATGAGATCCAGATTGGTGACCACCAGCAGTGCACATTCACAGAACTGCAGCTTTTGCCACCACCCACTCACTCCAGCAACATAGACCCTAAACCCAACCCCTCCACCATAGACTAACCATTTCCAAGCCGAATCTCCTGAATGTTGCAATAATCTGATGCACTGAGTAACAGCAATCCTGAATGTAAAATTTGGCCCACAATGCAATCCTTGTCTTGATTAACTCACACAGCTCCCCCAATTGCATCTGACTTTCACAGAAAACTTTCTCATTCTTGAATTTCCATAACGACCACAAAACCGCAAATGGAATAATTCGCCAGATCATATCCAGATTGTTTCTCCACTTGAAGCCCCTCCACCAATTAAGAATCCCTTCCACAGTTTGTGGAATTACCCAAGTCAAACCCCACCACTGCATCAAATCACACCAAATCCTCCAAGCAAACGGGCACCATATAAGGAGATGAAATACGGATTCAAGCCCTTCATTACACAACACACACACAGCAGAAGCTTCAGGCGCCAACACACCAATCCTCTGTAGAAAACCAGCAGTTTTTAGTCTCCCCTTCCATGCTAGCCAAACTAGAAATTGAACCTTTGGGGGAGAAAATTTATTCCATATTAACTTTGTTACCCCTAGCCGAGATGAAGGCACTGCCAAAGAATACAGAGATGAGATAGAAAACTCAGCCGATGGAGATGCCAACCACCCGAGACCATCCTCCCTATCCGCGAGGCCGACCAAATTCTGATCCAAAAAGGTACTCAACCTTCTAAGCTCATCCTCCTCCCAACCCAATAACCTTCTTCTAAACCTGAACATCCACCTAGGTGAGGTCTCATTCCTCTGAGAAGGTTGAGTACCCGAGACCATCCACCATTGTTTTATTTTTGGCCCTTTCTAGTTTTCTCCTTTCTCTCTCATCTCTCAAAGTAGAGACGAGAGAGACCATAACCCCAACAAACAGAGAGACGAAGGGCAACGGCGAGGCAACGGCAGCGGCGCGGAGGCGACGGGAGCGAGCTTGAGCTGGAAAAGATGTTAAATAAACCTCTTTAATGATCAAACCAACCAACTGTGAAAAAACTTTAAGAAATTTCCCAGATCCATTTTCTTGTATGTAAAGACACCAAGATGATGTCCTCTTCTGGAATCCATGGCCCTTTATCACAGCAAGGTGGTCTACTCATCTTACACACACTCTCTCTCTCTCTCTCCAACTATTTCACACTCAAATCTTTTGTTTTATCAGCAAAAATCCTCTCTTTTTCTCTTTTTTCTTTCCAAGAGTTTCTTATTTTCTTGTCCATTTTTATTTAATTCCAAAACAAAAACAGTAAATACTCAATAATAAGTAATCTTTGTTCCTGGGTTTCACGGCAACCAAACAGGTTTTGGGTATTCTCTTTCCCTTTGAGAACCGATCTTGAGAATGAACTCGTTGCCGCCTTCCCCCGCCTCGCCACCGGAATCACCGTCGGCCACCCTCCTTAGCGTTTCGCCTCCGCCCTTCTCTGTTCGTCTCTCTCTCTCTCGAAGACTGGCTAGGGTTGTGGAACAAATGAGAAAGAAAGCAAAAGAAAACAGCAATACTAGGTATCATGAAAGCTTTGTGATTCTTGGATTACACTTAGAATAAAGCACCACACACTAATTAAGGTAATCCAAGGATCATAAATTTTTCATGATCATTTTCATGACAAAATTTTCATGATCCCTAACTTTTCCCAAAAGAAAAAGGAAAAAATAAAAAACCTTAACAAAACGACGTAGCTTTGAAATTAACACAAAAACACTGCAGAAAACTATGGTAGAAGATCTGAACTCAATTTCTGAATTGATGAGGGTATAAAATTGATAAGAGTGAATTTTTAGTATTTTGCAATGGAGATGTAATAATTACCTGTTTATCTAAAGTGAATCTATCACCCCATAAACTAGGGGGAAATTTGGCCAAGTGGCGAGTAGGCTCGGCGTTGCCATTCACCATATCACCAACTTGAGATGAAGCCATTTTTAGATGAGAAAATAAATTAGCTTTACCTGTCTTGGTTGGAGGATGATACATTTGGGATCTATAAATATATATAGGAGTGCTTAGTGTGGTTTATTTTGGTTGATTTATAGATTTTAGTTTTGAAAAAGTTACTTTGGATTATTTGGATAAATTTATTTCAAACAGTTTCTGATTCTAATAATTTATTTTAACACAAAAAAATTTATTCTGAGAAGTGCTCATCCCTTATTTCTTATTATCAGTTTCTATTATAGACATGTTAATTTCAAGTTATACTCTTACATTTTTTTTATTTTTTATTTTTTAAAAAATAAAAAATGACCCAAATGAATTATGAATTATTATTATTATTTTATGAGAAATATAGACAAGTAATAAATAATAAAAAATAAAAATTAATTCAAAAAATTATTTCACAGTTTATTTAACAAATATTACTCAATAATTTAAATCTATAATCCAACAATTACACTAAATAGATTAATAATTTTTAATTAAAATTAAAATTTATAATTTATTAAATTATAATTTATAATCTGTTTTAAAAATTACACTAAACGAAAGCATAGTGTACTCATTCGGGTGTTTACTCTTTCACATGTCAGTTGCTTTACTAATAAAGAATTACAAATTTCGTTAAAGTAATAATATTGATACTTGAGGTCCCATTTTGACAGAACTGCCAAATTTGGTTTGCCTAAAAGTATAATGTGGCCCCATTTTAAAAGAAATGCCAAATTTGGTCTGTCCAAAAGTATAAGAGCATCTTTAAAGGGATAATTAAACAAAATTTATTAGGTATTTTAGTTAATATAAGTCTAATTTTAAGTTTCAATGAACTAGCTACTAGGTTAGCTACTTTATCATTCTATTTTTTTAGTGGCTACAATTAAAAAGCCCCAAAGGCTCTCCAAATAATTATGTATGTATATATTTTAAATTTTTGTATATTTATGTCTTGAATTTAAGATTTTATATATTTTATATATATGTGTATGTATGTAGCAATTTTATATGTTGTTTCAATTTGTTTAATGAATTGCGGAATAACTTATTTTGTATTTTATATTTTTTTCTCCTTATTCTACAGGTTTTGTATGTTTGTATGGGCAAATTTATTATTATTGTCAATTTATATTAGTAAAATATTAACAATTAGTATTTTTTATTTTAAAAAATAATTAAGTTAGTTTAAATGATTAGCTAAAATAAAATAGCGTGGTTGGAGAACAAAATAACTAAAGTAAGTAAAATAAAGAGTGTATTTTTTTATATTTTAGCTAGTGAAAAGTAGAGAGTGTGATTGGAGTTGCTCTAATGAGACATTTATGTTAGTTTGGAAAACATTTTTTTAATTAAAATATAAGATAAAATAAATTAAAATATTAGAATTGATTGTTTTACTGTGTAGTAAAAAAGTAATTAAAAATAATAAAATAAATGTGTAAAGAGAAGAGAAATGAATAGTTGATTTTTTTTATATGATTTTTGATATTTTTGATGATTTTTTTGACTAAAATATATATTTTATAAAAGAATAAATTACACTTTGCTCTTTTATATTAAGTCACTTTTTCACTTTAGCATTTAAATTTTTTTTTTTTTTTACCTTTCAAGTTTTAAGTTTTTTTTTTTTTTATTTTATTTTACTCTAAAAGTTAATTTTTGTTTAAAATTAGATAGAAAATAATATATTGATAGTCACGTAGCAAAAAAAAAATAATTATTATTATTTGCACATCTGACATAAACTTAAAATCTAATATAATAATATATTTTTTATGTTATGTAACAATTATTGTGATATTTTTTATTTAATTTTAAACATAAATTAATTTTAGGAGTAAAGTAAGAAAAACTTAAAATATAAAAAATTAAAAAGAAAAAAATTAAACTTTAAAAGCCAAAGTAGATCAATGACCAAATATAAAAAGAGTAAAACATAATTTATGCTTTACAAAACAGTAATGCTACGCGTCAGGAAAAAAGTTTCAGGAAAAGTTTCAGGAAAATTATCTTACCGGTAAGAGACCCATCACATTAAAGGGGGAAAATGAAACGTCATGGGTCTCTTACCGGTAAGAGAATTCTCTTACCGGTAAGATAATTTTCCTGAAGCTTTTCCTGCAGCTTTTTTCCTGACGCGTAGCATTTTTGTTTACAAAATTGTTTAAGGCTAGTTCCTCCCCCAACATATTTTATGCCATTAAGTGCTGCTAGTTTATTTTTTGGGTAAATTACAATGACACCCCTTCAGGTTTGGTTCAATTACTACTCATCTCTTGACATTTTGAAAATTATATTCCCACTCTTGTGGTTAATAGTTTCATTTCACAAACCCCCTACTTATATAAAAGGTAACAACTCCTAGTAGAAAAATAAATGAAATTATATTTTTAAAAAAAAAGTAAAGGAAAGGGGAAAAAAAAGGGGAAAGTAAAGCAAAGCAAAAAAAAAAAAAAGAGAGCGCATAAGTTCAATGTCTTCATTCTGTCTAAATAATTACAATTACAAGGGGGTTAGTGTAATTTTCCAAACGTCAGGGAGTGATATGTATTAAACCCAAATCTCAGGAGGTGTAAGTGTAATTTATCCTTATTTTTTTCATAGGGCTAGGGTGTTGTTAGATCCGCGGAGACTTATTACGGGTCTCGTTTCAATAATCCAAATGTGTAGAAGTTATCGAGTACTATATACCTGTAAAATATCACATTGATCGAATATTGACAGTTACGTGATTAAATTAGTTTTGTATAAAAAAATAAACAGTGAAAAAATAAATGATTGATAAAAATTTGATCCGATAAGATAACTATCAATATCCGATCAATGTGATTTTATACAGGCATATAGTACTCAATAAATTCTACACATTAAACGGTTTGGATTATCATAACAGGACCCGTGATGAGTTTTCATGGGTCTAACAAAAATACGAAAAATATAGTGAATTTTCATTTTTTTTTTTTTGTATTTTTTATACTTAGTGAATTTTTTTAAAAAAAATTCTCAAAAATTATACTTTTTAAGTGTATTTATATTAGGTGTGTTTAAAAATTAAAAAAATTAAAAAATAGAATTTTCTGAAAAGTGCTTTCAAAAAACTGGAAACAAACATAATTGCTTGGTTCCATTTTTCCAAAAACACTTTTCAGAAAATTCTACATTCTTATTTTCCGTGTTTTTTTGTTTTTACTGAATTTTTTTAATATTTTAAGCAATTTTTTTACTTTTTAGACACACCTAACATAAATACACCTAAAAAGTAAAAAAATTGTAAAAAAATCTTTTAAAAATTCACTAAATACCAAAAATACAAAAAAAAATACAAGAATTCAGTATATTTTTTGTATTTTTATGTATTTATTAATTTTTTAAAATATTTTTTCACAAATTTTTACTTTTTAGATACATCTAAGTAAGGTGCATCTAAAAAAGTAAAAAAATGTTTAAAATTTTAAAAATATTCACTAAAAATAAAAAAAATGAAAACCAAAAAACTCAGTTTTAAAAAAACTTAATCCAGAAAACTTAAACCAAACACAGTGATTGAGAATTTTTCAGTTTCCAATTTTTTCCAATTTTAAAAGTAATAAATTTTTTAGTTTTCAACATCAATGTTTCATATAGTTGCTTTACTTTTTTTTTTTTTTTTTGGTAGTATTTTATATATAATAGTATTAGTCTTATTTGATAAAACTTGACGAGTAGGTTCTAAAAATATAGATTTTATTTATAAAAAAATAGATGTGTAATATAAAAATTATGATATTTTAAAGTTTAAAATACAAAAAAATACTCCATCCGTCTTAAAATATTAGTCTCTTATTTCATTTTTCATTATCCTAAAATATTAGTCTCTTTTTCAAAATCAAGAACTAAAATAATACTCTCTTTGTTCCAAAATCATAGTTCCTTTTGGAGAAGTCAACTTTTTTTTTTATAGTACAATTATTACATTTTAAAATTATAATTTTTGTAAAATACAAAAACATAAAAATGAAGAAGCGCGCAATGACAACGACAACGACAACAACAATAACAAAAAGGAAAAAGAAGAAGAAGAAAAAAAACATACGAAGAACATAAATTTTTTTTAATTCATTCAAAAGTATAGTCACATTCACAATTGTTGCAATTCACTATAATATAAGGGAGAGTCATCTCCCCTCAATTTTAAATATATAAAAATTAGAATAACAACTATTCACTAACTATTTCAATTTTGACAAATGACAACATATGCCTCATAAGTATTATTTAAGAAAAAAATTTATAATACACACTTCAAAAAATATATGTACTTGTGGGTGTTGATTTCCGACCACACAACCAAATGGAAAACTCAGCTGAAAAGCACCGACAGAATAGATTAAGCCCAAACAACTTGTCATAGAAAGATAAGAATCCGACGGTGGTTCATTTACCCAGGGCACTCTAACGATCAAGTCAGTAGTCAATATCTCTCAAAGATAGCAAATTGTGCTTAAACTCACAAGAAAGAACTTACTACTCACAGTATGTCACACATACCTAAGACCCGTCTGAAAAAGGCTACATATATTACCTTAAGCCCAGATCCACTACCTACAAACTAATAGCTGACCTTCGGGACTCCAACAATGGTGGTGGAGATGATTACTTCATTGCCTTGGGCAACTGGGAGTTTGTGCCTAATGGCGATCTTCATCTCTATCCTCTGCGCCGAATAGTTTTTAAAAAAAGTGATGGTAAGAATGGAGTCATCCCATAACCCTCCATGTTTAAGATTCATCAACTTATCTGTTGATACTAATGTTTGCTTCTTTGTTTTTGCAGCTCTTCTCCAGCCATCAAAGGACTTCCGTCAGACCTTCTTCCCAAACCCAGATCTGCAAAGGCTACTGGTCTTGCCTATTGAAAAACGCAAGGCCCTACTACTGCTCAGTTACATTCCGACCCAAGTCTGTCCTTCCTGACATTCCCCGCCGAAGCAAGACTCCTCATTCTGCCACAACTCCACCAGCCACTTCATCTCTAAGGCCAGACCAGGCCTCTACATCTGATCCTGTCAACCAGCTGTCCACTTCTGCCCCCTAGCTAATTCTTTTAGCTCAACGTCAGCACCGATGTTGAGCTCCTGCTAACGCTCCAACCGGCAGAACTTGAAGTAGAAGACGCTGAGGTCTTGAGTTCTTGGAGGCCGACCCCTCAAATCCACTTATTGCCCTTCCAGCAATTCGTTTTGGCACCAAGGTTACTGTTGCTGCAACAGCCGATGAGATGGGCCGTAAACTAACCGTAATAGAAGATCTTCTCGCCAACATTCCTAGGGTTGTAACTGTACAGTCCTCATTTTCTCCATACCAATCCAAACCAAAGGCAACAGTGACTCAAATTGACTCTGAGGACACTGTGCCGATCTCAAAGCTGACCAGAATCGAGAAGAGTTCAACCGCCGCTGAAAAGAGTGCAGCCGAGGCCACAACACCTGACACTCCACCACCAAAAAAGCTGAGGTCTGATCACCCAGAGGGAAGCAGCAACTTACCTCGTAATATGACCTGGGCACCCGAAGTCATGGTGGGGGATAGACCTTTGACAGCCAACGACAGTACGATCGAAAGCGTCAAGGTTGGCGCCGCCTGTCAACGGTTGTACTCCTACCAATAGATATAAACCACATAGTTGATCTTCATGAGTACAAGAACTTTGGCTTAATGATGCAGCACTCAGTCTTGGTAAATCTCCTATTATATCCTTTCAAGCTTTCCAATACTTAGCCAAAACACTTTTTTACTAATCTGTTTCATTCCTTACAGGCTATCCAGCATGAGCACTCATATGCGGTCAAGAGCGAGATAATGAGGAAGAAGTTGGTAAAGAAAACTCAAGAAGCTACCAAACTCCTCTCCTCGCTCAACCATGCCGAGGCCAGCAATCGAAATCTATTGGATCAAGCCAAGGCTGCCAAGACTGCTCAAACCGAGGCTGAGACTAAAGTCGAAGTTGCTGATCCTGTTGCCGAGCCTGCTAAGGCCGAGATAGAAGCTGCCAAGGCCAGGGCGATAGAGCTAGAGGCCAAGCTCAAGGAGGCCATTGACTCAAAAGAGACTGAGGTCAAGGCGGCCGACGAAAAGGCTTTTGAAGAAGGCCAAGCCGCCGTCTGTGACCAATACAAAGAGCAAGTCAATCTGACTTGCAACCAAGGTTATTACCTAGGTTGGACAATGGTGCTCAACAAGTTGTCTATCCCTATGGACTCCCCACTCAGAGACATCAACCAGTTTAATGTGTTATTCCCTCATTCTTCAAAAGATTTCGAGGATGAAGTCGAGGAGGTGGACGCTGAGGCTGATGATACTGATGAAGAGGGAGAGGTTGCAGCTGGGGCCAAGTCCCCCACTCTGAATAAGCAAGTCCTGGACTTGACTCAAGATGATGAGAACGAGGTCTCCAAAAGCGTCTCTTCTAAGAAGACGACATCTAAGACTGAAGTCCATACAGCCGAGAAAAGCCTTGATGATACGTTGCTCGAAATTGACGCTGAGATAGCGGCAAAAAAGGAAGCCTTACTGCCAACCAAGGCTGACATAACGCCAACAGCCGAAGTTGAGCAATCTGACATAAATGCAATGTTTCCAGCACTTAGGATTTTTTTTTTTACTCTGAACTTTTCTCTTTCAATTGTAACTTCTCTTTGTAACTTGGACAAGTAATCTCTTATGCCAGGCCGAAGTGTATTTTTGTATCTGAACAAGTTTCTACTTTGAATGCATGCCTTCTTTTCTTCTAAGTGTTGAATGTATGTTTGTTTTTGTAACACCTGCCTTTCTCCTTAGTTGTTGTTTTTATGATTACTTTTATGATTAATCTAAGTTATGCAATTATTTGAGCTTAGTATGCTTATCTTTATGCATTGTGTCTATTAATAGATACGCTCCTCTGAGGAAAGACCTATCTAATTCATTACATCGCTAGTGTTATAAAATTAGTTAATGAACTAAGTGAGTGGGGTATTGCACCTTCAATTAAGATAGCTGATAGTGGTCTTAATTAATAATTTTAACTAAAGTAACTCTCATGTGGTTAACCTAAGTTAGAGAAATGGGATATACATATATATATTGACTTCAATTAGAAAGAGGAAGAGAGAGAGTTATAATCTGAAAGAGATAAAGAGAAGAGGAGGATATTCTAGGGTTGGATTTGGGTAGATGATTAAGAAGGAGAAGAAAGAAAGGACTTGAGCAAATTTCATCAACTAATACATTAAGGTAAACCTTCCTTTTAATCACTTGTATGAGATTAATTTACATCTTGAATTCATGAGAATTGAGGAGTGTTTGAGGGATTAAGTGGTGTAAGTGGGGCTAGAAACCCTACTAAGAGGGATTTTTCCATGACCTTGCTCCTTTCTTTAGTTTTATATGAATTTAAGACATGTTCTATGGTTTAATTGAGGCATAGAATCATCTTGTGCATCCCTTTTGTTTTATCTTTTGATGTTCATGAGATTAAGGGATTTGATGAGTGAATTTTAAGTTTTATTCTTTGGAATTAGTTAGTAATTGTTGTTACTCTACGTTTCTTAATTTTTGGCTCTTGATTTGGGTGAATTTGGGTTTGAGATTTGGAGGTTAAACTGCAGAAAAACAGGGCAAAATTTGGTTCTGGAACACCCAGTACCGCACGTACGAGAGTGCACTGGCGCACGTACGGCAAGTGGCCCCACACGTGCGGATTACAGGGGAAGGCTGGGAAGCATTCTGTCTAAAAAGCACATAGGGGCGCACGTGCAAAGAAAGTCCCGCACATGCGGCCAAGAAGCTCCGCACGTGCTGCTGTTTGGCTACCCCGGGTTCACCTTTCTCGATCGTTTACTCCACTCTCGGACCTCCGTTAGCGTGTGTTACACCCATAATCGATATCCTTTTGCATTGCATGAACATTTAACAGGAGTACACTAGTGTAGACATCCCTGAATGTCCCGGGAAGGATGATCCCCCGTTCTATTCGTTTGGGCTCACTACAGTTCAGGACTTAATGTTACGGTCCTGTATCTAATCTCGCAGAGTGCAATGCAAGACCGATAATCATCAAAGAGTCCAAATCCGGCAAATCATTTTTTAAAACAGATTTTTTTGAAAGAAGTGCCAAACATGGACTGCTTTGCCAGATACAGAGTCGCCACCTAAATATTTTATTTTGGGAAATTTAGGAAACCTTGACTCGTTGCCTAAGGCCACGTGTCCGTCATCACCAAAGTTGCCTCGGCTCGGGAACTTGGGTATGATTGGGGAAGGTCACTTCGTGAGCACCCCCGCTCGCCCGATCAAAGATCGGCCTCTACTAACCATGATATCAAGTTTTGAAAACATTATACGTTCTTATTCCGGTTATTGGCCTAGATTTACTATGTGATGCGCACAACATACAAGTATAGACTGGATCGCCTGAATTGGAACAAAACATTTCATGTTTGTTTTGAAAACGGTTTGATGGTGCTACTCGCAAGTAGGCTAAGACGTGGATTTGCCACCCTCGGGTGGGCTTAGAAAACATGATTTTGCCACTCTCAAGTGGGCTTAAAACTCGCAATTGATGAATTGTTCCAATCCAAATAACCCAACCTTCACCCACAGGCATTCAGGCAGTTATGTCACATAAGCAGGTAGCCTCATGGCAAGCATGATATCATGGCAGTCGCTCACACACATGCAAGGATGCTAAAGCATAAACACTTACTGAGTACTCCAAGCCAAAACAGAAGCCATGTTAGAAATCTATGCATGATCCTAACTATGCTGAAATGCCTAATGCAACACACGCAAAATGCAACTATAGTAGGCTCGGCTATTCTAAAGATGGCATGTGAAATGCTACAACTAACAAGTATGCAACTTGGAATTGAATTAACTAAGTAAGCGAGTAAACTAGTATGCAAATGGACTGCCTCAGCTCTGTTTTGGATGATGGAGGATGCATGCATGCTTGATGCGCTTCGTCGGGAAATTCCATCGCGATGCCTCGTCTCGCCTTTGTTTGCAACTGATTTCAGAAACTTGCACAAAGCTCCAGAAGGCTGAAACTCCACCTTGGGAAGGCTGCTGACCAGGTATTGGCTTGGGAAACCTCTGCCGACCACCTATTATGGTGGAAACCTAAAAAGGTGGTCGGCCTGCCAGAAAACCTGGTTGGCCGACCACTTTCTGCCCCCTGGATTCTGGTTTTTCTACAACAAAGGCAAGAAGGAGAAAAACCAAGGTATTTTCAACATGTATGTGCACGACCACTCCTCCCCGTCCTTGCACAAGTTCTAGGGAGTGTGGTCCTCGATCCTCAGGCGACCAATCACGCATCTCGATGCATGATGGCCAAGAGACCGAATTGCACGTTTTAATATGACATGAATGCACAAATACACACAAAGTGCCACCACCCTATCATGCATGATCAAGTGTGTTGGCGACTAAGGGAATTAGCTCATTTCATCACTTTGAGTATGAAATGGACTAATCCGCCTTGTGTTCGATATAACATCCGATCGAACACTTGACACATGCAATGCAAACACATGTTATGCTTATCTTGCCGTTTTACTTGGTCAATTTTATTTACTCATTTTAGCATTACCAATTCATCCTTTAATTGATTAAGTCCAAATAAGAGTCCTCTAATGGGAAAGAGGGCCTAAGCCTCAAGTGCCTTGAGCATGAAGAAGACCTCATGCCGTTGGCTAATAGAAACCCTCAAGAGGATTAAAGCCATTAAGCATGAACGTCTCAACTTCATGCTCAAACCGACAAGAGGCTCAAGGCTACTTTCAAAGCAATGAAAGTGAAACATGTAAGGAAGTGGCATGAGTGGCATGAATGGCATGAAGTATGCTCTGAAATTGTGTGCAAGACACTACTACAACATGCAAATGGTTCAAGCACTCATGCTCAAATGGACTAATCAACTAGGCATGCAAGAGCATTACACCACAACCACACAAGGCAAGCCTTAAACAACAAAATCAACTCAAAACAGAGTTATGCAGCCTCAAAACAGTGGCTAAAGTGCATGGAACAAAGGCTAAAACAAGTCAATGAAGCATGCTTATGCAAGAGGCCAATGAAGCACATAAACCATAGCTATATGGTACAATGCATGCAGGTCTCAACCATCTCAAAACAGTGTTTCTGCATGCCAAAACCATGCTGAAAATGCCATGATCATACACCAAAACAAGCTCAAATGATATGCCCAAACAATGGGCTCTTGAAGCACATGAACTATAACTATGTAATGCAATGCATGAGAGTTTTATCCAGCCCAAAACAGAGTTTCTACATGTTAATTTAGGGCCTAGAACATGCTGGAAAATAGCCAAAACAAACTAGAAAAGCATGCTCTCCTTTAGGCCATTCTAAGCATTTAAACCACAACCATGCAAAGCAATGCACAAGCTACCTTAACACCTTAAAACAGAGCTTAATCACAGCAAAATATGGACTATTGCAGGCCAAGGTTAAGCTAGCACATGTTAGGAAGATAGGCTAAAGCATGAAACAAGCTAGGCTAGGGAGCAAAATTACACTACAAGTGTATGAAGCAAGCAACCAAGCCCCCAACCAGACCAAAACAGATCTGAAACATGGCAAAACAAAGCCTAAAACATGCTTGGCTTAAGCTAAAACAAGCCACAAAAAGATGTTACTTTACAAGCCTAACAAGGCATAACAACTAGCTACAAGGAGGAGGGGCTAACCCCTCCTATTTGAGACCTCAAAACTGGTTTTTGATCACTGAAAAACCTCTGAAAAAAAGTTGTTTTTAGGCCCAAAAGAGGTTTGCTTAAAAGAGCTCAAAGGTGGATCATAATCTCACAAAACAAGGAGCAAACAAAGGGAGGACACCCCTTAACTCACAAGGACTACAATCCACCACTTTTAACACATAAAAATAGAGATTTTGACAATTGAAAACCAGGCCAAAAGAAGCATGCAAAGGTAGCTATACAAGTGCACAAAATCAAGCTTGAGAAAAGTAGGAGCTTACCCTTAAAGCTCTGCACCAAAACAGGTCCTTCTTGGACCAAATCAGCCTTAGGAGCTCCAAATACACCTCCAAGGATCACCTCTTCAAGATAGGCAAGTTTGATCAAGGGTGGAGGCTCAAGAAATGGGAAGAACACTCACTTTTGGGCACTTATATGCTTCTATACACACAATATAGGAAGAGAGAGAGAGAGCTGAGAATTCTAGAAAGAGAGGAAATTTTTTTAGTGAGAGAATCTCTCAAAATGTTCTAAGTCTCCTAAGTTGTCTCCTCCTAAGTTGTCTCCTCCTCAATGTGCTCTAACCCTCCAATATGAAGAGAATAGCTTCCTCAACAAGCTTGGGTCGAAAAATATCTGATCTGGACAGCTGGAGGTTGTGGAAGATGGTTGAAGGGAGAATATCTGTCAATTTTGGGCTTTCTGGGCATAAGTGGTCGGCCGACCACCGTTTATGGTCTGCCTGCTACTTTTTCTGGTTTTTCAGGACAAAAAATGGGTCTGCCAGAAAGAAAGGTGGTTGGCCAGTGATTGGGAAGTCCAAAGGTGGTCGGCCAGGTATCCAAATTGAAGCCCCGGAAGTTAGCTTTCCAATGGTGCAAACCTTGCATTAAAATTCCTCCTGTGCAAAAAGTTATGCCTGTTTTGGTGAAGCCGCGCAGATTCGGTCCAACCGAATTCATGCCGAACTTCTCCCAAACTAGTTTTCTTCTCTCTTCTCCTCTTCTCTTCAACTCCAAACCCCCGAACAAGGTGTTTTGAGAGATTTTTCAAAGATTTCATCTCTCTTTCATTAATTTCCACTTTGTCCTTGCTCGGTTTACCGAAAAGCGCAACATTTGACAAAATGCGAGCCTCGGAACATCGTAAAAATTTTATTTCAAAAACGTTTTGAAAGAGAGGGTTTTAAGTCTAAAATCTTTTGATCAAGATTGTTTTGGTCCAAAAAAAAAGGGGTATGAAGTTAAGATTTGGCTCTCCTCTTGCCGAAAAAATCGAACCTTTGCCCTGCACACCTTTCTCCACCATGTAAACCATCAGTCGCGTCCAAGCCTCAAGGGTGGTCAAAAATGGGGTGTCTACAGTTGCCCTTCTTTGACAGAACTTGAAAGTCATAACAATGACGGGAGTGAATGTCAGAACTCGAAAGTTAAGTGTCCGTTTCTGAATAGGTCATGCCCGAAACCTTTAGGGGCGGGTTTTGGGTTGTGACAGTTTTCTTCCTCGATGTTAGGATCGGCATGTTTACCACTCCTCCCTAGGACGTCATCCCTGATCTTTTCTCCCTGTCTGTTGTTGGCCATCTATTCTCCTTAAGTTCCCACAGACGATGCCATATTGTGGGTGTTGATTTTCGACCACACAACCAAACGGGAAACTCAGTTGGAGAGCACCGGCAGAATAGATTAAGCCCGAACAACCTATCATAAAAAGGTAAGAATCTGGCGATGGTTCGTCCACTCAAGGGCACTCCGATGATCAAGTCAGTAATCAATATCTCTCAAAGATAGCAAATTGTGCTTAAACTCACAAGAAAAAACTTACTACTCATAGTATATCACACATACCTGAGACCCACGAGGGTGTCCTGCTTTTATAGCCAGCACTGACCTGATCCCTGTAGAAGCCTCACTTCAGTGGACTCAGGCTTAATGCTCATCCTGGACTCTCAGCTAGATATGGATAAACTCCCTAAGAGCTTTATCTTTATCCAAACTGAGATCCTTCCCTGTTCTAGGACTCTTGTCTCTTATCCACTTATCTCAGATTTCCAGTATCTCCGCAGACAACCTCAGCTTAGCCAAGATCATCTCGGTACATATTGTTGTAGCGATCCCGATTTTGACCCGGTCAACTTACAAGAGTCAAGCTGCCCAGTCAGCTCGTCGAAAGCCAAAATACAAAATGCATTCGAAATTGCTTACGGGAAAGTGTATTTTACGCTCAAGTAGACCATGTTATATCAGTCCATAAGGGGAGATTTCAGATCACTTTTTCAGTTCTCTCTCTCTCTCTAAAACTCTCCAAAATTTACAAATCTAGAGCTTCTCTCTCTAGAAGTCATCTTCTCTCTTTGATTCCTCCAAATCCGTTGGAAGTTAGATCGAAGTTCTTCATCAAAGTTGTGTAACCTCTCGAGGGCTTCGTTGTGTACGGTGGAAATCGAGTTTCGACATCGTAAATTTTGGGGTTTCATCTCATTTCTTTTTCAAAACTTGAGGTAGGAATTTTCTTAGAATTTTATATATATATTCAAGATCTATATAATTTTCAAAATCATCTTTCGATAGCTTTGAAAATTGATTGTTGACTCAAGAAGTTGAGCGATTTTGAAAGTGGGTTTGTCTCTTGTTCTTTTAAAATGATCTTATGGGTTTTGATCTTCGTTGATTGAAGAAAAGATGATTTTGGAAAGTTTTCTTTCAAAAGATTTGAGTTGTATAGTTTTGGTGAGAAAACCTATAATTTGGGATTTTTTTTTTAGAGACTGAAAATTCATGAATGATATTGTTATATTTATTTTGTATGTCAAAATAAATGGATATTTAGAAAATTTCTTATTTATATTCATATAAATGATGAATTTCAGGAAATATGAGAATTATTGTTCATTTTGGAAATTATTGTTCAAAACGTTGAAATAGTCTTGAAATGACTAATTGTTGAGGATATTTGAGAAGAGAGAATTGTATTATTCCTTGGATGATGAATTAGAATAACAGTATTTATATTCATCTTGTGTTATTGACATATCAATTCATTTGATTACATTAAACTTTAAAAGTTGATTTGAAAACTTGCATTGAGAAAAGAATGTTGAGAAACAAGTTTTCATACGTTGGTAAGTCTTGATAGGTGGTGTAGATGATATTGAATAAGTTGGCTTGAGAGTCCGGGGTGAAAGACCGAAAATCTGCACGAATAGGTGTCGAGCCTTCTGGTTAATACCGGTAAAAATAACAAATTGGTAGTACTTATATAGTCTACTTGCAGACACCGACCTAGGGATTATCAAAGTCGTATTTTCTGCCCTTGAAATAAATTATTAAGTTTTGAACAATTAAAATTACATGACATTATTGAGCATGATGGTTTTTAAAAGAAGAAAATGTGATTTATCTTCAAAAAGGGGCATAGCATGGCATGTGCATTTCATCTCTTGAGACTTATATAACATGCATATACTTTGTTAAGGATTTCCTACTGGGCTTTATGCTCACCCTACGGGATTTTCGTGCAGGAAAAAATGTGGTGATGCCGCCTAACTAAAGGCGATGGAATGTGTGTTGAGAGTAAGAGACTCTCATTTTGCTGTGACTCTGTATGTAAGCCAAGGGCTGTATGTGTGTGGGTTTGAATAATCGTTTTGTGTAACTAGGCTCAAGCCTTGGAAATTTGTAAACTCTTGGGGGTATTTATTTGTTTATTTACTTGTTGTTGGATTAATGTATTACATAAAGAACTATTGTATCATGTAATGTAAGTTTGGAGATTTATATTTGGTTTTTCTTGAACGAGTTATGATTGTTGTATTATCATTTGGACTAGAAATTTGGGGCGTTACATTGTAGTGTTAATTATGACTTTGTTATAAATCATTGTGGTGTTATGATTTAGTTATAACATCTTATGTTTATTATTTTAGTTATGATCAAAGAGATCTTTGATTATATCTCAAGTAATTTGATTAAGACTCATTACAATATTAGTTATGATTTAATTATGACTATTGTGATTGATATCTTGGTCATGACCAAAAAGATCTTTAGTTATACTTCAAATAGTGTTTGATTATGATTTATTGTGGTCCTTTTAGCTATGACTAAAAATATCATAACTTGAATATATTATACCCCTTTTGACGATTGAATATAATATAATGACTCATTATTTAATATTGGGATTGAAATAAAAATTGTCTTCAAAATAGATGAAGGGGTGTTTTGGGAAGATGATTAAAAGTTATTTTTTGGTGTTTTTTAGCTTCTTTTTTTTTGTGTAAAAAAGAAAAAAGGTGATGGGAATTGGGGATGCTGCTGCTCGGGCTGCACAGCAACAATTGCTGTGCAGCAAAATGGACCCATTTCAGGGCTCATTTCGATAATTCGAATCGTTCATATTTTAGAATACATCAAGTAAAACATATCTACAAAATATCAAATTAATCGAATATCGTTTACCCATTCATCCACTCACGTTTCGATTAACTTGATATTTTGGAGGCATATTTTACTTGATATGTTCTAAAATATGAACAGTTCAAATTATCGAAATAAGTCCCGAAATGGGCTCATTTCATTACACAATAATTGCTGCTGCGTAGCCTAAGTAACAACATCCCCTCTTCTGAAGTGATGTGATTCAAAAATCCAAAAAAATCAATCTTTCCAAATTACCCATAGTGTAGTAATTCGGCTGTTTACTCTCCCACGTATCAGTTGCTTTACTAATAAAGAATTACATATTTGGTTAAAGTAATAATATTCATACTTGAGGCTCCATTTTGAAAGATAGAGCTGCCAAATTTGGTTCGTCCAAAAGTATAATGAGGCATTTAGGCCAGTTTGGAAAGAGATTTTTTAATTAAAATATAAGATAAAATAAATTAAAATATTTAGAATTGATGGTTTTACTGTGTAGGGAAAAAGTGAAAGGGGAAAAAAATGTGTAATGAGAAGAGAATTGAATATTTGACTTTTTTTATATGATTTTTGACATTTTTAATGATTTTTTTGATTAAAATATATATTTTATAAAAAAATAAATTATACTTTGCTCCTTTTATATAAGTCACTTTTTCACTTTGGTCTTTAAATTTTATTTTTATTTATTTATTTATTTTTAACTTTGACCTTTTATGTTTTAAGTTTTTTTCATTTTATTTTTAAAGTTAATTTTTGTTCAAAATTAGACAAAAAATGATACATTAATAGT
The DNA here is from genome assembly GCA_036172215.1 of Camellia granthamiana. Classification (NCBI taxonomy): domain Eukaryota; kingdom Viridiplantae; phylum Streptophyta; class Magnoliopsida; order Ericales; family Theaceae; genus Camellia; species Camellia granthamiana. Next base: position 7,969,985 of record CM069916.1, read on the forward strand.
CATGTGACTAAAAAATATTAATTATATATAATTCACACATCTGACATAAAACTTAAACTTTAGTATAATAATATATTTTTTATGTTATGTGATAGTTATTGTGATTTTTTTTGTCTAATTTTGAGTATAGGTTAGCTTTGGGAGTAAAGGGAGAAAACTTAAAATATGAAAAGCTAAAAGGAAAAAAAAAAATGGAAAAGTTACTCATAAATCCTAAATGTTAATCTTGTGTTCCATTTGGTCCCATTTTTTTCTTGTGATCCATTTGGTCCTCTCTATTATGGAAAAGACACAGTGCCATTTGGTTAATCACAGGCTACTTTATATGAGGTTTTTATTTGATATATGCTTAAAACTCTCCCCTCATTATTCGGCTCGTCGCGTTAGAGTGTCACATTTGAAAAAAATACACTATAGAATTTTTAATTTTTTTAAAGTGTTATATCATACCTGTCACGTTGGAGTGTCACATGTCACGTTTGAAAAAAATACACTAAGAAAAAAAAATTAGAATGTCACACCATACCCGCCACGTTGTACGTTTGAGAAAAGTACACTAGGGAGTTTTTATTTTTTTTGAAGTGTCACATCATACATGCCACGTTGTCACATTAAAAAAAATTACAATACATAATTTTTATTTTTCTTAGAATAAAAGTTTTTGAGTGTTACATCATACCCGACACGTTGTCACATTTAAGAAAAAGTACACTAAGGAGTGTTTAATTTTTTTGGAGTTTCACATCGTTAGAGTGTCACATTAATACCTGCCACATTAGAATATATTTTTGTTACAGTGTCACATTATACCCGCCACATTATTATGTGTGAGAAAAGTACACTAAGGAATTTTTTTTTTTTGAATCATATCTGCCACATTGTCATATTAGGGGAAAGTACACTAAATTTTTTTTTATTTTTTTGAAGTGTCACATCATACTCGCCATGTTGTCATATTAGAGAAAAATACACTAAAGAATTTTTTATTTTTTTTGGAGTAAAAGTTTTGGAGTGTCACATCATATCCTTCACGTTGTCACATTTACGAAAAGTATACTAAGGAGTTTTTAATTTTTTTGGAGTGTCACATCGTTGGAGTGTCAAATTAATACTTGTCACATTAGAATATCACATCATACATGTCACATTAATAAAAGGGGATAGTTGTCTACCAAAAAACTATCAAAGGAAAAAGATTTCCCCCCCGAATCTGAATTTTCTTTTTTTTCTGCCATTTTTGGACGCCATTTTCGACTGGAAGCAGAGAAAGAGGGAGAGGGAGAGGTCGCGATGGCCGTCGCCGTCGTCTCCGATCCATCGCCGATCCGATCGCCGTCTCTGCTCGTCGCCTCCGCCATCGCCGCACGCCGCGCCTCCCGCCTCCAGCCCATTGTTTAAGACCCCTCCAGTCCCCCTCCCCCTCCCCCTCCGTTTTCTTCTTCGTTCGTTCTGCTGAAAAAAAAAAAAAAATGAAAACCACGAAACGACGTCGTTGCGTGGTTTTGGGGCATTCGGGGCAGGCCATTTTCGAGATCCGAATCACAGCTCAACTATCAAAATCAAAAATAGGACCACACGGAAAGAAACTCTCCACTAATAGGACTTAACAGATCAATAGAAAAAACTTGGGACTAATTGGAATACTTGTTTGTGAGATGGGATTTATTGATAAATATTCCAAAAAAGATCAAACTTTAAAAGCCAAAATAAAAAAATAAAAAAAGACCAAATATAAAAGGATTAAAGCATAATATGCTTCACTCCCCACTAAATTTTATGCCAATAAATTAGGAGTGTAAAAATAGCCAGCAACTCATGGGCGACCGAGATAGATTCGGCCCGTTTGGGCTTGGGCCATCATTTGAATCCTGACTTGACCTGCCTAGCCTAGCCTATCGGCCCACTTAAGGCCCGGCCCTCCCAAGGCCCAGTGTCATTTTTAGTAAAAAATAATAAAATTTTGATAGACAAAAAAAATGTTCAGGCTGGCACGGCCCGCTTAAGGCCTGAATACTCCTAGGTCTGAGCCTAGGCCTAATTTTCTGTCTCATAGAAAGGCCCAGTCCAAATTTTGACGAAAACTCGTGAGGTCCAACATGAGCCGAGCTAAATTTATACCCCTACAATAAGTGTTGTTAGTTTATTTTTTCCATAAATACTCACACATGCAAATATGCGTGTCTAGTTACAATAAAAATTATTAAGCACTTCAGGTGCATTATATAACAATATCATCTATTAATCACCGAATATCACATTTTTATGTTTTAATATAAAATTATAAACCCCACCTCTGGTCTTGAACCACCATTTGGCCATGCCTAGAAGCACTAGATAAAATTTCACTTTAACTGAAGTGGCGCCACTTTAAGATGTTAATGTGCGGTTTATTTTATTTTTTGTTATTTCAAAATTTTAGAATTTCATAACTTTTATTATACATATTCATTTTAAATAAAATTTATATTTTTGAAATTTACACAATAAAATCTATCAAAAAATTTATTAATTATTGTCGTTGTATGAAATTGAGAATTCTTCACTTTCCAATTTTTTCCAATTTTAAAAGTAATAAATTTCTTTGTTTTGCACAACAATTTTTTATATAGTTGCTTTACTTTTCTTTTCTTTTTTTTGTATTATTTTATATTTAATATTAGTCTTATTTGATAAAACTTGAAGAGTAGCTTCTAAAAATATAGATTTTATTTTTAAAAAATAGATGTGTAATATAAAAATTATGATATTTTAAAGTTTAAAATACAAAAAAAATACTCATTTTGTTCCAAAATATTAGTCTCATCTTTCATTTTTTATTATCCCAAAATATTAGTCCCTTTTTAAAAATCATGGACTAAAATAATACTCTCTCTGTCCCAAAATAATAGTTCCTTTTGGGGAATTTAACTTTTTTTGATAGTATAGTTTTTACATTTTAAAATTATTCAGCTTGTTTGGTTTTGATTTTCAGAAAATACTTTTCATAAAATTTATTTTTTTATTTTCCGTTTTTTTTTTGTTTTCAATGAATTTTTTTAATATTTTAAGCAATTTTTTTAATTTTTAGACACACCTAACGTAAATACACTTAAAAATTATAATATTTGTGAAAAAAATCTTTAAAAAATTCACTAAATACCAAAAATATAAAAAAATTAAAAATTCCATACATTTTTTATATTTATTAATTTTAATATTTTTTCACAAATATTTTACTATTTAGATACATCTAAGCAAGGTACATCTAAAAAAGTAAAAAAATTACTTAAAATTTTAAAAATATTCACTAAACACAAAAAAACACAAAAAACCAAAAAATTAATTTCAAAAAATTAAAACCAAATACACTGATTAATTTTTGTAAAATACAAAAACATAAAAATGAAGAAACGCACACAAAAAAAAATAATATTCAAACACACATACGAGGAACATAAAATTTTTGTTATTCATACCAAAGTATATTTACATTCACAATTGTTGCAGTTCACTACAATTTGGGGAGAGTCATCTCCCCTCAATTATAAATATATAAAAATTAGAATAACAACTATTCACTAGCTATTTAAATTTGACAAATGCTAATAGATGTCTCGTAGGTATTATTTAACGCCGTGTTTGATTAGGAGATTTAAAAAGAGATTTAGAAAAAGAAATGAAAAAAAATATGTAAAATTAAGTAAAATATAAGTATATTTTATTCACATTTCACCTTCCTTTTTCATCTCCCTTTCCAAATTCTCTAACCGAACATAGCGTAAGAAAAAATTTATAATACACACTTCAAAAAAGGTTTGTACTTATGCTTCAATTATGATATTTGGTTATGACATATTATAGTATTAATTATGACTTTGTTATAACTCATTATAATATTTTATATTTGTTATTTTAGTTATGATCAAAGAGATCTTTGATTATATCTCAAGAATTTGATTATAACTCATTACAATATTACTTATGATTTAATTATGACTTATTGTGATTGTTATTTTAGGCCAAGTTTGGATAGTATGAAAAAAGCCAAAAAGTTAAAAAGTTATTCAAAAAGTTAAAAAGTTAACACTATTCACCAAAAGTCAATAATTACGGCTACACAACTTCCAATTCTAATTTTTCCCTACAAACCAATTTTTACAATTTTTTATTACACATTTTTCTATAAAAAGTCAAAAAGTTAACTCAAACATCCATATTTTTTTCCTCAACTTTTTAGTCTAAAAAGACAAAAAGTGCACTTATTTAGGACACCCCAAACCAAAAAGATTTTATACTTCAAATAGTGTTTGATTATGATTTATTGTCGTCCTATTAGCTATAATTGAAAATATCATAACTTGCATATAGTACATCCGGTTGAGGATTGAATATAATATAATGACTCATTATTTAATATTGGAATTAAAATAAAAATTATCTTCAAAATAGATGAAAAAGTTAAAAAGTGCATTTTAAAAACATATAGGGTAAATTTTATAATGCAAAATTTAAACTCACAAAGAATTAATGATTTTAATAAAATATCTATGTCTATATATATAATTTATTTATTTTAGCCCATTTATAACACGTTTGATTGATTGCTTATTTTTTTATTTTTTTTTATTTTAATTGACAAGACCTACTCCATCGAAGGGGTATGATCGACTAATAAAGTCTTGGTGTATAAATTTTGAGATTTCATGATGTAACGAGTATAATGTGATAATTAAAAAAATTTAATGTATGTTTTTTAAATGTGATAATGTGGTGGATACGGCGTAACACTTTTAAAAAAATTAAAAAAAAAATTAATGTATTTTTTTTAAATATAAAATGTGATACTCTAATATAACGAGTATAATGTTACACTTCAAAAAAATCAAAAATTTATTGTGATCCTATTAGCTATGATTGAAAATATTATAACTTATATATAATACATCATATTGATGATTGAATATAATATAATGACTCATTATTTAATGTTGGGATAAAAATAAAAATTATCTTCAAAATAGATGAAAAAGTTGAAAAGTGTATTTTTAAAACATATAGGGTAAATTTTATAACGTAAAGTTTAAACTCACAAAGCATTAATCGCTTTTAATAAAAATTCCTATGTCTATATATATATATAATTTATTTATTTTAGCCCATTTATAACACGTTTGATTGATTGCTCATGATTTTATTTTGTTTTATGTTAATTGACAAGACTTGCTCCGTCGAAGGGGTATGATCCACTAATAAAGTCTTGGTGATAATTAAAAAAAAATTAGTACATGTTTTCTAAATGTGATAATATGGTGGAAAAGGCATGCCACTTTAAAAAAAATTAAAATATTTTTAATATACTTTTTTTCAAATATAATATATGATACTCTACTATAACGAATATGATGTTATACTTTAAAAAAATTAAGAATTCATTTTGGTCCTATTAGCTATGATTGAAAATATCATAACTTGATGTAGTACATTATGTTGAGGATTAAATATAATATAATGACTTATTATTTAATATTGGGATTAAAATAAAAATTATCTTCAAAATGGTTGAAAAAGTTAAAAAGTGTATTTTTAAAACATAGAGGGTAAATTTTATAATGCAAAATTTAAGCTCACAAAGAATTAATTGCTTTTAATAAAATATTTATGTCTATATGTATAATTTATTTATTTTAGCCCATTTATTATACGTTTGATTGATTGCTTTTTTTTTCCTTTTTTTTTAATTGACAAGACCTGCTCCATCGAACGCGTATGATCGACTAATAAAGTCTTGTATATAAATTTTGAAATCTCATGATGGAACGAGTTTGATGTGATAATTAAAAAAAAAATTAGTGTATGTTTTTTAAATGTGATAATGTGGTGGATATGACGTGATATTTAAAAAAATAAAATTAAAAAAATTTTAATGTATTTTTTTTAAATATAACATGTGATACTTTAATATAACGAGTATGATGTTACACTTCAAAAAAATTAAAAATTTATTAGTTTACTTTTTTCAAATGTAACATTTGATACTTCCAAAAAATTAAAAATTATGATGTGATATTCTAAAAAAACTAACAACTCCTTAGTATACTTTTTTTAAATGTGACACGTGATTCTCCAACATGACGGATATGATGTGATATTTTAAAAAACTTAAAAACTCTTGACACTCTAACGTGACGGGTATGATATAATACTAAAAAACTCTTTAATGTATTTTTTTCAAATGTGACACTTTAATGTAAAAGACGAATGAGTTATTATATATCCAAAATAACTAAATGGATTATAAGAAAAAAAAATATAAAATTATATAAATTACAAGCTCAAAATATGATAATTATTGATCAATCTCCATATAAAACATATAAGGTAAATCATATAATGTAAAATTTAAACTTACACAAAGAATTAGTTGCTTTTAATAATATATATATATATAATTTATTTATTTCATCCCATCTATAACACGACTGATTGATTGGTAATTTTTTATTTTATTTTATTTTAATTGAAAAGACCTTCATTTAAGGGGTGTGATCAACTAGTAAAGTCTTCAAAATATAAATTTTGAGATCTCAAACTTGACTCTTCTTCTTGGAGTCAGTCATCAAAATAGTAACATTTATAATTAATAGGATAAACTTTTTAAACCTTAACAAATTATACCAATAACAAAATTTAAGAATGATCTCTAAAATATCAAATCTCAGCCGCTTAAAATTTAAGGTCACCCCTAAGAGCATCACGATAATCTCCCATATGAGGACATGGAGACAAAGAAGATGAGTGCATCAAAAACAATTTGTCACTAAAGTACTCATGGGAGACAAAGAAGATAAGTACATCAAAAACAATTTGTCACTTTAGTAACAATTGCAGAATCACTAAAAAGCAATTGCACTCTCACTGAAATGTAGCAATTGCACTCTCACTAAAAGACAATTGCATTATCACTGAAAAGTCAAAAAAGGGATTCGAATTTATCTCAAATGAGCATGTGGTTGAGACTTATTTTAGGAAGTGATTTTTTTTTTATTTATTAATTTTTTTAAAATATAAAAAAATAAAAAAAATAATATAATCCAAATAAATTAATAAGTTGACTTTTTTTTAATTGTCAAAATAAGCTTGAGATTGAATTTGTCTAGTATGAAATCCATTTCTAAAATAAATATGAATTATAAGATAATGATTCTAAATAAATTCTAAGTAGTTGAATCTAAATTTATAGTATTATTAAAAAAATAATTATCATTTTTATCACTTCTTATTATATAACACTCTAATCTAGTAAAATTTAAAAGTCTTAATATGGTTAAAAATTAATTTTTAAATTTTTAAATTTTTTTTATATTAGAAGTGATAATTAAAAATTAACTTTTAACTTTTAATCTACGTCGCCAAATGGCCCCTTAATATCTTGAATTTGGTTTGTTTACTGTGCTGTCCTGAACTTTTTATATTCAATTACCTTGAAATTGGAAATTGGAAATTGGTTTGTTGGTGAAGATCCTGTTGTGGTCTATTTTTTATTCATCTGTTTTGCACAGTAAGAATGGGCGCAGGACGATTACGGTCACGGAATTTTTAATTTGTCATTCATTCGTCAGATTGGTAGATTAGAGAAAATCAATCCGCATTCGTTCGTGAATTCGACGAATGTGGATTGAGCAGATTGGCAGTTTGACGGATGGATGCGAATCGGTTTGGCGGTTTAAAATTTTATAAATTTTTAACATAATTCAACTTGTGCACTTCGTCAAAAAAAAAAGAAAAAAGCATTACAATCAATGACTTAAAAAAATATTACAATCACTGCATGCCTCATCCAAAGCAAAAAAGTTTGAAACTTTAGAATATCACAATCACTGCATGCCTCATCCACATACTACAATCACAGCATGCCACATCTACATAAAGTATTACAATCTGTGGTTCTTAAAATATAAAAACAATTCAAACTATCAAAACCATTAACAGAGCAGTAGTAGAGATTGTATGTCTCTGTATTGTTACATCTATATTTGTTTTTGAGAACAAAAACAACCAACATATATCATATTTTCTATTTATTATTTTTAGAGATAGATTTAAAAACTAAAAAATATAGATAAATAATACGTTTATTTTTTTCAATTCAAAAAAGATATTCAAGTTGAATTTTTTTTTTCAACAAAATATTTAAATTCTTTTTTAATTAAAAACACAAACAGAATATTTAAACAAATTGAAAACACAAAATCTTATAAATCATTAGGGGTGCTCGCGGTTTGGAGGTTCGGTTGCGATCAAAGGAATCTCAAATCCGCCATCTGTTTGTTAGATTGGCTGATTAAAGAAAGTCAATCCGCAACCATCCGCTCGTCATCACGCATCTGTCTAAAATACGGTGAATCGATTTGATTCGATCGATTTTGACAAATCGATATATCCGTCACTCACCCCACTGCAGGGGATGGGGGATGCCGCCGGCCTATGTGGTGCCGTTTCGCAAGGGATGGGAGATGCTACTGCACAGCACCAACTACTGCGCGCCTTTGCGGTGCCATTTTGACCAAAATCAAGGCGGTCATGTCCTTGCCTGCGTAAATAAAAATAAAACGGTAGTGCTATGTAGCTCGAAACTCGTGGCTCGAGTTTGGCTCGACACCAAAACGACGTCGTTTTGGTGTCGAATTTTTTTTTTTTTTTTCATTTTTCTGTGTTTTTGTTGCAGAACGAAGAAGAAGAAGAAGAAGAAGAAGAAGAAGAAGGGTGGAGAAGAAGAAAAGGAGAAGGGAAGGGAGGAGGAGGAGGAGGAAGGAGGAAGGAGGAGGAGGGACTAGAGGGGGCCCAACAAATGGGGCGGGAAGCGGGGGGCGAGGGGCGGAGGCGAGGCAGAGCCGGCGATCGCTGGTGCTGCGACGATCGGCGGCGGCGGTGGTGGTGGCGAGGTGACGATCTCCTCTCCTCCTCTCTCTTTCTCCCTCCCTTCTTCCTCTTTTCTCTCCCTCTTTCTCCTCTCTTCTTCTTCCTCTCTTCTCTCCCTTTTTCGAGCCAATTCGAGCCCTCCCTCTTTCGAGCTACGGCTCATTTCCGAAAATAAAAAACTATCCTTTTGGCTTTTCATTTTAAATATTATATTTCTATTATAAATTGTCTTCTATTTAAAGTAACGAAATATTTTAATTTATTATTTTAAAGTCAATTTAATGAATAAAAAATAATATTTAATTTTTAAAACATTTCAATTTTGAGGTAATTGTAAGGACATTCTTACTAGTTTACTTATATTTTATTTTAAAATATTATTAAAAAAATTCATTTTTTTATTATAGAAATCACTTTTTTATGTATTTCTCCAAATAAACTCCTTATTTTTTATCTATTCTATTAACAAATTCTCTATTTTTCTCTATTCTATTAAAATATAAATTTTAATTATATAAATACAAATCATAAATATGTACTGCAGTTCTTAAATAATGCATATATATATATAAAGGAGCTATAGGGAGTCATTATAATAAATATTAGCTTAAGATGACTTATAAGGGAGTTAATGGTGCGATATAAGAGAGTTCCAAACCCCTAAAATAAGTAAAAAAAAATGATTTAGGGGTTGGGTGGGATGCTCTAAGCCCTTCAAAAGAAATAATCTTGCTAATGCAGTGTTTGTTAAAAAACTACATAATAACAAAAAAAAATTACAATTTTAATACATATTTCACATTTATATATAGTTTTAAAGGGAATTTATTAAAACATCTCTCTCTAAATTTGTGTAGTAGGAAAGGTCTAAGATATTTTTTTTTATTCGCTAAGATTCCTCAACATTTTCACAGAGAAAATTCAACTCAGAAAAATTTTGGCCCCGACTAAGAGAAATTTCAAAATTTCTCTGTAAAATCAGAGAAATTTCTTTATAAAAATTGAAATTTCTTCTCTAAGTCGAGTAAAATTTTTCTGAATTAAATTTTTTTTGTAAAAATGTTGAAAGATATTAACTGCTATGAAAATATTGTATGTCTTTTATTTTATAAAATCTTAATATCAGCAACCTCAAAAAAAATTCTCCTATTTTCTCCACATCCCAAATCCATTTCTCTCAGTTTGATTAGGGGTGTAAAAATGGCCCTTGGCCTGTGGGCGGTCCGAAACCCGCCCGCTGCCCTGGGTGGGCCTATTTAGGCCCGGGCCCAAGCCCAACCCGAGGCTTTGGGCCTAAGCCTGGACCATCGTTTTGAAGCCCAGCCCAAGGCCCGGCCCACTCAAGGCCCAGTGTTATTTTTAATAGAAAATAATAAAATTTTAGTGGAAGAAATAAAAAAACAAGCCGGGCCCACTATAATAAATTTTGTTCTGTCCATTATTGGATTGAAGAAATTTAGCAGCATCTTAATATGTTGTTTATATTATCGCATTTGGTCATTTTTGTGCTATATATTTAACTTACTTTTATTTCAAGATTTTCTTATACTCAAAGAATTGTCAATTTTGTGAAGCTAATAAATAAAATTTTCAGGGCAATAAACATTAAAATTGAAAATTTCTAATTTCACATGGTAACCTGAAAAGCCATGATTATGCATATTGATCACATTGCTGAATTTTCTTGGATAACTCTTCTTTAGATTTGTCTTCACTTTCTTAGCCAAATGTGTTTTGGCTAATAGTTAGCTTCGGTTCCATTATCATTGGGACTAACAGGTTAGCTTCGGATGAGTCCCTTGACGTGAATCCTGTCAATCCCTAACTATCATCATTGTCAATACGGGTACTACGATAAATTGAGATTTTATAAGCAAAATCACTTTTTATAAACCAAATATTTTAGTTACCAAAAGCGTTATTATTAGGCCATCTCCAACGGTTCATCAAACTTTACATCAGATTTGAAATTTGGTGAAAAAATTACTTTTTGGAGCTCCAATGGTTTCAGCAAATTGGTATCAAATTGAGAAAATATCAAAGGTTTCACCAAACTAATGACGGCTTGCTCCTTTCACCAATTCACTGTGCATAGCCATTAAAGCAGAAATTTGTGAAAATTTCACACTAAGTGGTCGACCCCCTGGTCGACCACCAGGTTGACCAACCGGTCGACCAGCTCATGCTGCGAACTGGTTCAAATGGTTCAAATTACTGGTTCAAACAGTTCAAAAAAAAATTAAAAAAAAAAAATTGGCCTTACCGGTCGACCACTTTCCTTTTGATGCACGGTTGGAGCAAGCCATATCAGATTAAGAAAATTGACTTTTTTTTTACTCAAATTTGGTGAAAATTTTGATTCACCGTTGGAGATGCTCTTATATTTTTAATGATGAAAATAGATGTTTAGTAATGACTTACTATCGTTTTGAGAACCTTTTTTTTTTTGTTGGTCTTAAAAAATAAAGTCTGCGTTTGGTTGTGTTTTGTAAATGTGATTTGAGAGTATGAGTTGTATTTTGAATTTATGTGTTGTAGAATTATGATTTGAGGCCTCGTTTGAGAACATGCTAATTTAGTAACTTTTTGGTTATTTGGCTAAAAAGGTAGGTAAAAAAAACTTGTATGTTTGGGATGACTTTTTGGCTAATTATGAAAAGATGTGCAAAAAATAGAGAGAGAAAAGAGAATCTTTAACTTCTTGGTATGGGTTGTTGGCTTTTTGGCTAATTTAGTAACTTTTTGGCTAATTGGCTAAAAAGGTAAGTCCCCAAACGGGGCTGAGTGTAGAAAATTTGTTTGGTAAAGAGTTTTGAAAATAGTTTTGGAAAAGAGATTTGATTTGAGTGGGAAATTGTTGATGTGACATTTGATATGTGATACAAAAATTTACAACTCATAACTAAACATACAACTCAAAATTATTTTAAAGCACATAAAAAATTAAAAAAAATTTATAAAATATTTTTCCCGATTATATAAATCAATTGCAAAAAAAAAAATTCACTATTCCGGTCAACCGGCCGGACGACCGGTCGGACATCCCTTAGGACATCCGGGCGGACATGCCTTAGGCAAAATTTTCAAAAAAAAACGGCTGAGATACAGAGCTCTCTGCAGAGCTTTTGAAAGTTGATTCCAAAATCACAACCAAACATCATACTGAAACACACCTATAGAATTACGTTTTGAATTCACAACCAAACACAGCCAAAGTTTTTTGACACCAAATTTTATGGCATACATCATAAGCAAATTATGTTATTAGTGAGTTTAATTATTACAAATAGCATAAATCAATATCATAGGAATCATAACTTAACAAAATTAAGTCATAACTAAATATCACAAGAGGTATAGCTAAACAATTCTTAAATCATAATTAAAATTTTGTCATAATCAATATCACAATGTGTCATAACTAATAGCACAGTAAATTATAATCCATACACAATTATTTGATAAATATTTTGACTTGAATTAAATTTATAAAGACTCATCAATTCTTATGTTTTAAACTTTTGAATTACTAAAAAAAATTAACATATATTTTTTGCCACGTTGAATGAAACTGAACTTTGTGCCTGTTTGGCAGAAACTATTTACAGCTTATTTCAGCTTTCAGCTTAATTTAAGCTATTTTGATGTGTTTGGTTTAGCTTATAGCTTATAGCTTATAGCTTTGTGGAAGTCAGAAATCAGCTTATTCTTTGAGTGGGGCAGGAGATGCTTTAAGAATAAGCTGGAAATCAGCTTAAGCTGAAAGTTATAAGCTATAAGCTGTTTAGGCATAAGCTATAAGTACTTTCCCACAGCTCTACCAAATAGGGCCTTTGTGTCATATAAGGTGAGAACAACACGGCAAAGAGATAATGGTGACCCTCTATGTTAAGTTAAAGTGAGCACACAATAATTAATGTGGGAACTCAATTGACCAACTTCGAAATGGCCAAAATCAAACCAGTGAGCAGGATGCACGGATTGGCCATAATCTTGTTTTTCTTAGATTGGTTCATAATCTTGTTGAGGGCCAAAATAATAGCATGTCACAAAATCAAAATACTTCTCAATAAAATTCTTTTTTAATTGATAACAAAAATTAAGATGACTACGGAGTGGGTTTTGTTAGCAGATATTTTAATATTATAATGTGTTATAGACTATATTATGTGATTGGGCTCCAAATAACTTGTTCTCCTAATTAATCCTTTCTTTTCCTCCAAGAAAACTTGTCTACCAAGTCTTCCTTCTTATCCACCAAATCTCCAAGTCAAATCTTCTTCTCCAAGTCTTCTAAGGAAATTGCCCACTAATTTCCTCTCTTATACTTTTCCTCCAAATTAACCCCTTTCTTGGTGACCAAGCTTTCCTCTCCTATAAATTGAGCCTTTCACCTCTCCTTTTGGAAGCTCAAGTTTTTTATTTGAGAGATTATCACGCAAAGAAATAAAAGGTGTATGTGATAAAGTTTTTGGTTCAACCACTTGTGCAGTATTGATGAACCATACGACTTAATCGGGCTGTTGTATCCTAGGGGGACAAATCATGGTTTGTTTTGCTACACCGGTGTGAGATTTTGCCTAACCATAGAGGGCTTAAATCTCCGTAAAGAGAGCGAATTTCCCGCGCCTCAGCCCTTACAATAGTTATTGCAATTTTTTTATTTGTATTTTCTGGTGTTTTATTTGTAATTATCACCAACATGATTGTTATTCTCTATTATCGTCTTGTATCATATGGGGATGGGACAAATTGAATTGATGGTAGGGGCAAGGTGGGAGCAGGCCGAGATAGATTAAGTTTATAATTTAAAAAATAAAAATACTAATAAAAATTATAAATAATACAATATATTATAGATAGTGATTTATAATTAATGATAGTCAAATGATGCAAGATGTGAAATAAATGAATAAAAATAATTAATGTAATATTTTATGTTTTACTTTTATTGTATTCAAAAAAAAAACTAAATGATATATTATATACGTATAAATTTATTTACTAAACACAAATGAGGTAGGGTGAGTTAAAATGGGGCAGGCTAAACCCATCCTCAACCCACTTCTTTAACCGAACAAAAAAAAATCGGTGTGGGACAGGACAAGAAATACAGGAGCAGAGCAAGACGAAAGAAAATGGATGTCCCTAGCAATACTCACAAGCTTCGAATTCATGAGTAAAGAGCAATTCCAAATGAATTATTAAATATTTTACACAATGTTCACATGGGTGTAGGATGCAATCCACTTATGTAAATATTTGATAGAATACCCAAACCAAACCAAGCCTTAAGTCCAATCGAATGGGGTCTGCTACATGAATCCTTCTTCTTGCGCGGCTTTGCGCAGCGCACCGTTTTGCGTAGTTTCTCACTCGCGCCGTTTTGCGCATCGCACGGTTTTGCGCGGTTTATCAGTCGCGCCGTTTTGCGAATCACACGGTTCTGCGCAGTTTATCACTCGCGCGGTTTTGCGCATCGCACCGTTTTGCGCAGTTTATCACTCGCACCGTTTTGCGCATCGCACCGTTTTGCGAAGTTTATCACTCGCAGCGGTTTTGCGCATCGCACAGTTTTGCGCAGTTTGTCACTCGCGCCGTTTTGCGCATCGCACGGTATTGCGCAGTTTCTCACTCGCGCGGTTTTGTGCATCGCACAGTTTTGCGCAGTTTGTCGCCCGCGCGTGTTTTGCGCATCGCACTGTTTGCGGAGATTCTCCCTCCTGCCGTTTTGCGCATCGCACGGTTTTGCGCAGTTTATCAATCGCGCCGTTTTGCGCATCGCACGGTTTTGCGCAGTTTATTACTCGCGCGGTTTTGCGCATCGTACGGTTTTGCGCAGTTTGTCACTAGCGCCGTTTTGCGCATCGCACTGTTTTGCGGAGATTATCACTCGCGTCGTTTTGCGCATCGCACCGTTTTGCGCAGTTTATCACTCGTGCAGTTTTGCGCAATCGCACCGTTTTGCGCAGTTTCTCACTCGCGCCGTTTTGCGCATCGCACGGTATTGCGCAGTTTCTCACTAGCGCCGTTTTGCGCATCGCACGGTTTTGCGCAGTTTATCACTCGCGCGGTTTTGCGCATCGCACCGTTTTGCGCAGTTTATCACTTGCGCCGTTTTGCGCATCGCACCGTTTTGCGCAGTTTGTCCCTCGCGCGGTTTTGCGCAGCGCACCGTTTTGCGCAGTTTATCACTCGCGCTGTTTTGCGCATCGCACGGTTTTGCGCAGTTTGTCACTCGGGGCCGTTTTGCGCATCGCACGGTTTTGCGCAGTTTCTCACTCGCGCGGTTTTCCGCATCGCACCGTTTTGCGCAGTTTATCACTCGCGCCGTTTTGCGCATCGCACTGTTTTGCGGAGATTATCACTCGCGCCGTTTTGCGCATCGCACCGTTTTGCGCAGTTTATCACTCGCGCGGTTTTGCGCATCGCACCGTTTTGCGCAGTTTCTCACTCGCGCCGTTTTGCGCATCGCACGGTATTGCGCAGTTTCTCACTAGCGCCGTTTTGCGCATCGCACGGTTTTGCGCAGTTTATCACTCGCGCGGTTTTGCGCATCGCACCGTTTTGCGCAGTTTATCACTTGCGCGTTTTGCGCATCGCACCGTTTTGCGCAGTTTGTCCTCGCGCGGTTTTGCGCAGCGCACCGTTTTGCGCAGTTTATCACTCGCGCTGTTTTGCGCATCGCACGGTTTTGCGCAGTTTGTCACTCGGGCCGTTTTGCGCATCGCACGGTTTGCGCAGTTTCTCACTCGCGCGGTTTTCCGCATCGCACGGTTTTGCGAAGTTTATCACTCGCGCCGTTTTGCGCATCGTACCGTTTTGCGTAGTTTCTGACTGGCGCAGTTTTGCGCATCGCACCGTTTTGCGCAGTTTCTCACTCGCGTCGTTTTGTGCATCGCACGATTTTGTGCAGTTTATCAGTCGCGCCGTTTTTGCGCATCGCACGGTTTTGCGCAGTTTATCACTCGCGCGGTTTTGCGCATTGCACTGTTTTGCGCAGTTTGTCACTCGCAGCCGTTTTGCGCATTGGGCTGAGTAAGCCTCAGGATTCGGAGCGCCCTTCGTGAATGACACGTTTGGGCCGAATAAAGCCTCCGAATTCGGAGCGCCCTTCGTGAATGACACGATCGGCCAATACATAAAGCCTCTGGATTCAGAGCGCCCTTCATGAATGACACGATCGACCAACACAAAAAGCCTCCGGATTCAGAGCGCCCTTCATGAATGACACGATCAGCTAACACAAAAAGCCTCCGGATTTGAAGTGCCCTTCTGTAACAACGCCCGCGAGGGACCTCGCTACAGTTCGGACTCGATTTTGTTGCGGTTCCAAATCTCGAACCAAAGAGTCCAAATCCGGCAAATCGTTTTGAGAAAAACAGATTTTTTGAAAGAAGTGCCAAACATGGACTGCTTTGCCAGATAACAGAGTCGCCACCTAAATATTTTAAAATGGGAAATTTAGGAAACCCTGACTCGGTGCCGAAAGGCCACGTGTCCGTCATCACCAAAGTTGGCTCGGGAACTTGGGTACGATTGGGGAAGGTCACATCGTGAGCACCCCCGCTCGCCCGGTCAAAGACCGGCCTCTACTAACCATGATATCTGTTTTTGAAAACATTGTGAGTTCTTATTCCGGTTATTAGCCTAGGTTACTATGTGATGCGCACAGCATACAAGTATAGACTGAATCGCCTGAATTGGAACAAAACATTTCATGTTTGTCTGTTTGAAAGTGGTTTGATGGTGCTACCCGCAAGTAGGCTAAGACGCGGATTTGCCACCCTCGAGTGGGCTTAGAAAAATAGTGATTTTGCCACTATCTAGTGGGCTTAACAAACAGTCAGTGCATTATCCCAATTCAAATAACTCAACCTCCACCCACAGGCATTCAAGGCAGTTATATCACATAAGCACATAGCCTCATGGCAAGCATGCTATCCATGGCAGTCACTCACACGCATGCAAGGATGCTAAAGCATAAAACTTACAGAGTACTCCAAGCCAAAGCAAGAAAACTGATTAGAAATCATGCATGATCCTAGAATATACAGAATGCCTAATGCAACACATGCAAAAATGTAACTATAGCAGGCTTGGCTATTCTAAACATGGCATATGAAATGCTACGGCTAACATGTATTCAATTCGGAATTGAAATACAAATGCAGTTTGTATGATGAGCCGAGCCCGGTGCATGTAATACAGATGAATGATGCAAACATGCTGTCATACTGTTATGCTAATTGAAATATGCCCTATATCTAACCATCGTAAGCAGGTAAATAAAAGGGAGAAAGAAATGTGGGTTGGAAGACATACATCACACTCACCCACCCTTATTACAGTTGTGCCCTCGCGCAGAGGGTCCGAATAAATAATAATACAGTCCGAATGAAAGAATAATACAATCCAAAATATTACAGATTTCTAATTAATTGACAAATTAATTACAAAAAAAAAGTAAAACTGGCATGCAAGCCAGGGACTGCCTCGCTTCTGATAGATGATGCATGTTGGGCTGCCTGGCGCGGAAATCCACTGGGATGCCCCGATTAGCCTCTGTTTGCACTGTTTCTCGAAATACGCGCCGGATTCCGAAAAGTTGCCAACTCTGGGTTTTGCTACAACAGAGAGCAGGAAAAGGGCATAGCAATGTATTTCACAAATATATGCATGCCTCGATCCTCGTGCCACCAATCACACATATCGATGCATGATGGTCGAGGAGTCGGATTGCACAATTCGATATAGAATGAATGCAGATGAATGCTACAAAACCTAGCTCCATCATGGGTGATCCGGAGTGTCGGTGACTTGGGAATTGAGACCCGTTCCGTCACTCGGAGTACGAAACGTGCCTCGTTTCCTGTGCCCGGGCTAACACCTATCCCGAATACGATGCAATATGCATGATATGCATGAAATGCAACTAAGATGTGACCTAGCATGCACAATGCTGATGAAAATGAGATGTCTCGAAATGCGTGCCCACGGGCACGCAAACCGAGAAAATGGCATACACGCATGAGATGACATGAAAGGCACGAAATGCAATGATGGGCTTACACAAATATGAGAGGGCCCCAGCCACACTCACACGGGACGCCGGAATGATAAGAATGAGGTGCCTCGAAATGCGTGCCCACTGGCACGCAAACCGAGGCAATGATGAAATGCAAATCGGATAAAACAGAGTGCCTCGAAATGCGTGCACACGGGCACGCAAACCGAGGCGGAGACATACGCAATGCCAACCGGATAAAACGGAATGTCTCGAAATGCGTGCACACGGGCACGCAAACCGAGGCGGAGGCATACGCAATGCCAATCGGATAAAACAGATTGTCTCGAAATACGTGCACACGGCCACGCAAACCGAGGCAGAGGCATACGCGATGCCCAGCGGATAAAACAGAGTGTCTCGAAATGCGTGCACACGGGCACGCAAACCGAGGCAGAGGCATACGCAATGCCAAGCGGATAAAACAGAGTGCCTCGAAATGCGTGCACACGGGCACGCAAACCGAGGCAATGATGAAATGGGATGTAAATCGGATAAAACGGAGTGTCTCGAAATGCGTGCACACGGGCACGCAAACCGAGGCGATGATATGAAGTGCAAATCGGATAAAATCGAAGTGCCTCGAAATGCGTACACACGGGCACGCAAACCGAGGCGATGATATGAAATACAAATCGGATAAAACCGAAGCGCCTCGAAATGCGTGCACACGGGCACGCAAACCGAGGCGATGCTAAAATGAAATGAAATGGCATACGAAATGCAAATTGGGCTTACGCCAACATGAGAGGACCTCAGCCGCACTCACATAAGCTGCCGTTGGATAAAAAAGAAGTGCCTCGAAATGCGTGCTCACGGGCACGCAAACCGAGGCGATGCGGAATGACACGGAAAATGTAGATTGGGCTTACACTAACATGAGGGAGCCTCAGCCGCACTCACATAAGCTGCCGGAATGATAAAAAGAGATGCCTCGAAATGCGTGCCCGCGGACACGCAAACTGAGAAATGCATAAAATGACATACGGAATGCAATGATGGGCTTACGCCAACATGAGAGGGCCTCAGCCACGCTCACATAGGCTGCCGGGAGACGAAAGTGAAGTGCCTCGAAGTGCGTACCCACGGGTACGCAAACCGAGGCAATGATAGAGAAGCATGAAAATGCAAATTGGGCTTTCGCCAACATGAGATAGCCTCAGCCACACTCACATAGGCCGCTGTGAGATGAAAGTGAGGCGCCTCGAAATGCGTGCACACGGGCACGCAAACCGAGGCGTAGTCATACAGGCACGAAATGGTATGCAAATGCGAATTGGGCTTACGCCAACGTGAGAGAGCCTCAGCTACACTCACATAGGCTGCCGACGGATAAAAATAAAGTGCCTCGAAATGCGTGCACACGGGCACACAAACCGAGGCAATGGCATACAAGCATGAAAATGCAAATTGGGCTTACGCCAACGTGAGAGGGCCTCAACCACACTCACATAGGCTGCCGTCGGATAAAACGAGGCTGCCTCGAAATGCGCGCACTCGGGCACGCAAACCAAGGCGGTGGCATACGCAATGCAAATGACATGAAAAATGCAGATTGGGCTTACACTAACATGAGAGGGCCTCAACCGCACTCACATAAGATGCCGTCGGATAAAAAGAGATGCCTCGAGATGCGTGCACACGGGCACGCAAATCGAGGCATGGCATACAAGCATGAAAATGCAAATTGGGCTTACGCCAACATGAGAGGGCCTCAACCATACTCACATAGGCTGCCGTCGGATAAAACGAGGCTGCCTCGAAATGCGCGCACACGGGCACGCAAACCGAGGCGAGGCTCTAAAGCACCAAAATGACATGCGAATGAGATGTGGCAAATGGCATAAGGAAGATGCAAAATTCAGCAACTAAAATAATGCAAAAACAGCCCCCAAATTATGATAAAATTGCAACCGATGCCCAAAATGCGATGAAATGCACCCGAAATGGCCTACAGCCCTATTAAACATACAGAATATGGACATGGAATGCAAAACAGTGGCAAGGAAGCCCCTAAACTAGCATTTTATCAGCACAAAGTAAGGCCAAATAATGCTCACAAGTATGGAAACAAAAGCTTGCAAAAATACGGTAAAAGAGGGGAATTACAAAGCAAGTGATATGTAAAATGCTCAAAACCAAAAAATCAGTTCTACAACATTGAAGATGGAACAAAAATATGCACAAATGCAAGAGATGACAACCTCTAAATCAGTATGTATATATGCTAAACATAGCATGCAAAATAAGGGTCAAAAGAGGGTTATAAAGAGAGGTATCATAAGAAATGACCAAACAACTTTAGACCCTTAACAAAACTTGAAGAATAGGCCAAAACAAAACACTTTACAAGCCTGATGAAGGCCATAATCAGAAGCTAGAATGGCCTAAACAAACATGCAAATTTACGGAAAATTTGATGGATTTCAAAGCAAGTACTAAAACCAATCAGCAAATGGCTTGAGGCCCTTAATAAAACATGACAAGGAGACAAAAATAAGGCTCTTTCTAAGCCTGATTAAGGCTTAAATCCGGAGCCAAATAAGTCTAACAAAGCATGCAAAACAAGAATAAGGCACGAATTCAAAGAAAGTGCATGATAGAGATTGAAAACCAGGTTGGGCCCTTCTTCAATGTTTAAGAGGGGCTCAAAATAAGCACACCATCAGTTCATGAAATGCTCCAACTCAGATCACAAATAGGCCAAATATATCATGCAATTTTACGGTAAATTTGAGGAATTTCAAAGCAAGTGCATGATAGAAATACCAAACATGATGGAGCCCTTCTTCAATGTTGAAGAGGGGCTCAAGATAATCCCATAAACAGTTTATATCATGCTCGAAATCAGATCACTCAAAAGCCAAATAAAGCATGCAAAATAATGGCCTAAAGAGTGGTATTGAAAGAAGTGTATCATGGAGACACCAAATGATGTTGAGCCCTTCTACAATGTTGTAGAGGGGCTCAAAATAAGCACAAAACCAGTAGGGGTCAAAGCCCAAAAACAGAAAGGAAATAGGGTAAAGAATTGAAGCAAGAAAATGCTCAAAAAAAGGAAATAGAGCTTTACCTTTGAAGAAAAGCCTCTTGTTGCCTTGTAGCCTCAATTTGCTGATCCTTAGGCCTTGAAGAAGCTCCCTTTGTTGCTGAAATGGAGATGGTGGAGGTAGAGCTTGGAGTTGATGAAGGAATGGAAGCAAACTTGGATGTTTGAAGCTTGGAAATGGAGAGGGAGAGGAGAGGTGTGTATGGAGCTCTCCAAAGGTTTTTTCTAAACCTTCCACCAGCTGGAAGCTGCTGGTTTTTATGGCCAAAAAGGTGGAAATATCTTTCCCCAAATATCTAGATATTTTGAGGGCAAAATATCTAGATATTTTGAGGGCAAAAAAAAAGATTTTGTTCGGCCACGAAGTGGGCATCTGAGACCGCAGTGTTCCTCGGAATGATGAAACAGAGATACCTGCCAAAATTGAACAAAAACTAATGCAAAACGAAAGCTCGGGGACCAAAACCGCGCGGGGTCCCGAAAATGGGCTGCCGGGCACCGGAAGTGGTGTTCGGCTGCGAAGTGGGTCTCGGAGACCCCAGTGTCCCTCGGAAGGACCAAACAGAGGTGTCTGCCAAAAATGAACAGACATCGATGCAAAATGAATGCTCGGGGCCTAAACCGCGCAGTTCGGGGTCCCGAAAATGAGCTGCCGGGCACCGGAAGTGGTGTTCGGCTGCGAAGTGGGTCTCGGAGACCCCAGTGTCCCTCGGAAGGACCAAACAGAGGTGTCTGCCAAAAATGGACAGACATCGATGCAAAATGAATGCTCGGGGCCAAAACCGCGTGGTTCGGGATCCCGAAAATGGGCTGCCGGGCACCGGAAGTGGTGTTCGGCTGCGAAGTGGGTCTCAGAGACCCCAGTGTCCCTCGGAAGGACCAAACAGAGGTGTCTGCCAAAAATGAACAGACATCGATGCAAAATGAATGCTCGGGGCCTAAACCGCGCAGTTTGGGGTCCCGAAAATGGGCTGCCGGGCACCGGAAGTGGTGTTCGGCTGCGAAGTGGGTCTCGGAGACCCCAGTGTCCCTTGGAAGGACCAAACAGAGGTGTCTGCCAAAAATGAACAGACATCGATGCAAAATGAATGCTCGGGGCCAAAACCGCGTGGTTCGGGATCTCGAAAATGGGCTGCCGGGCACCGGAAGTGGTGTTCGGCTGCGAAGTGGGTATCAGAGACCCCAGTGTCCCTCGTTATGCTAAAACAGAGGCACTTACCAAAAATCGGAGAAATCGGAGATGGTTGGGCGGTCCCGAACCGAGGCACACGGCCTGACGGTCCCGAAAACCGGGAACCGGGCTCCGAAATGGGCAAAATGGCCTACGGCCACAAAACGTAGCCTACGGCCACTGAGAGATAGTCTACGGGACCACTCCCTCCCCTCAGGAAAGAAAACAGAGAAAACCGAGCCTGGTTCGCAAACCGAGACAAGACACAGAAGAGAGTTCGGAAGTCCGGAGGCAGGGCGCACGGCCGCGACTCTGAGACTTCTGAACGAGCACAGTAGGCAATATCACCGAGCGCTCAATCGGTGACATCTGAGTCTTAAGGTCGGTCAAAAATGGGGTGTCTACACCTTCGTGAATGACACAATCGGCTAACACAAAAAGCCTCCGGATTCAGAGCTCCCTTCGTGGATTTCACGATTGGACAAGTTAAAAGCCTCCGGATTCGGAACCCCATCCGTGAATGACATGTTTGGCCTAACACTTCCATCTACCATTATAGCATCACATTTCTTCACTACTGTTTCTGTTGGTCTCCGTTGAATATGACCAAACCATCTTAATCGATTTTCTCTCAACTTATCTTTTATCGGTGCTCCTCTTGCCCATTCCCAAATACACTCATTCGTAATTCTATCTTGTCTAGTCTTACCACACATCCACCTTAGCATCCTCATCTCAACCACACTCATCTTATCTACATATTATTTCTTGGTTGCCCAACACTCTGTTCCATACAACATAGCTGGTCTAGTAGCCGTTCTATAGAACTTACCTTTTAGTCTAGTGGGTATTCGTTTATCGCACAATATCCCAGACGCACTTCTTCACTTACACTATCCCGCTTTAATTCTATGGGCCACATCTGCATCAATCTCCCCCGCTATTGTGATAATCAACCATAAATAACGAAAATGTTCACTCTTAGGCAGTTCTTGGTTCTCAATCTTCACTTCTCCTTTGCTTTCATTGTTTCTGTTACTAATTTACACTCCATGTACTCTGTCTTAATTCTGCTTATCCGGAATGTTTTGAATTCAAAAGCTTTTCTCTAAATCTCCAACTTTGTGTTAATTCATTCTTTAGTCTCATCCACTAGCACAATATCGTCTGCAAAAAGCATACACAATGGCACGTCATCCTGAATATTTCTCGTCAACTCATCCATAACTAAAGCAAAAAGATAACAATTTAAGGTAGATCCTTAATGTAACCCTACAGTGATAGGAAATTCATTTGTCTCTCCAGCTGGTAATCTAATAGTGGTCATCATCCCTTCATACATGTCCCTAATCACATCAATATAACCTTTTGTCACTCCTTTATTCTCTAATACCCTTCATATTATATCCCGGGGCACTCTATCATATGTTTTCTCAAGGTCGATAAACACTATATGAATGTCTTTTTTCTTTTCTTTATACTTTTCTATTATTCTTCTCAAAAGATAGATCGCTTCCATTGTTGACCTGCCAGACATAAATCCAAATTGATTCTTTGACACCTCTGTTATATCTCGCAATCGGTGTTCCATCACCCTCTCCCACACTTTCATTATATGACACATTAGGTTGATTCCTCTATAGTTGTTGCAATTCTGGACATCACTTTTATTCTTATGGATTGGGACTAAAATACTCTTCCTCCACTCATCTGGCATGTTCTTAATCAAAAATTTTTGCTAAACAACCTAGTCAACCAAGCAACTCCGTTTTTACCCAAACATTTTCAATCTTCAATAAGGATATCATCGGGTCCTAAAGTCTTATTTGATTTCATCTTCTTAAGTGCAATTTCCACTTCAAAGTTCTTAATCCTGCGATAGAACCTATTGTCTTGGTTTATCGTATTACTGGTTATTTCTTCCCCTATTGTCATATCTCCATGTTCCTCATTTAATAGTTTCTCAAAATTATTCTTCCATCTTTCCTTAATCTCTTCATCCTTCACCAATACCTTAAAATCATCACTCTTGATGCACTTAACTTAATTAAAATATCTTATTTTCATCTCCCGTATCTTAGCAAATTTGTATACCCTCTTCTCTCCCTCCTTACTATCTAGTCTAGTGTATAGGTCATCATAAGCTTTCAACTTAGTCTTTCTCACTACTTTATTGACCTCTTTATTAGCCAATCTATAACTCTTAAGGTTTTCTTGAGTTTTATCCTTCTACCACTTTTTAAAATACTCTTTTTTTGCCTTAATTACCGCTTGAACCTCTTCCATCCACCACCAAGTTTCCCTAGAGCTGGGTCCCGTTCCTTTCGACTCTCCAAGCACTTCTCTTGAGACTCTCCTCATACAATTGGCCATCAAGTTCCATATAGTGTTAGCATTATCTTCCAAGTCCCAAGTACCTTCCTTATCCATTTGATTCTTAAATATTTCTAGTTTATCCTCTTTTAGGTCCTACCATCTCGTCCTATGACACCCATCATCCTTCCTAGCTTAGTGTTGCTCTCTAAAATATAAATCTAGTACCAAAATCCTATGTTAAGAGGCCAGGCTATCTCTAGGAATCACCTTACAATCATTGCATTTTAGGCAGTCCACTTTTCTCACTAAGAAGTAATCTATTTGGCTCTTAACTAATCCATTCTTAAAGGTTATCAAATACTCCTCCCTCTTCTTATATATAGTATTGGCCACCACCAGGTCAGACACCAATGCAAAATCTAAAATACTCTCTCCAGCCTCATTTCTGTCACCAAAATCGTATCCACCATGCACCTTCTTATAGCCTAGTTTATCTATACCTACATGGCCATTAAAATCTCCACCTATAACCAGGTTCTCTCCTACGGGTATCTCCTGTAAGATCTCATCCATTTGCTCCCAAAAATCCCTCTTAGTCTGATCATCTAATCCTACTTGAAGGGCGTATGCGCTAATAACGTTTACTACATTCCTTCCAATAACTAGTTTAACTAGCATAATCCTATCCTCTTTCCTAGTGACTGCCACTACATTCTCCACAAGACCCTTGGCAATTATGATTCTTACCACATTTATGCGTCTATCCTTACTACTATAATATAGTTTAAAACCGATATCCTCAATTTTCCTAACTTTCTCACCCGTCCACGTAATTTCTTGTACGTAAGCTATACTAACTCTCCTCCTAATCATAACATCTACCAATTCCATCGCCTTATCAGTTAAGGTTCCTATGTTCCAAGTGGTTACCCTAAACCTGTAGTCTTGGACTAGCTTCTTTACCCGCGCTCGCTAAAAAAACGTGGAAACCTTTGCTTATTTTTCACCTCACCCAAGCATCGATGCGACGCCCTTTACTTACTTTTTGAAACACTCGAAGGTAGGTGTAACGCATCACTTGAGAAGAACGACCTAACATTTAAATGATTCAAAGTGAGATTCATTTTCATAAGGGATCCGAGCGACTTTTTTGCGTGTTGGCTATCGGCTACCTAACACACAACCCTCCTCCTTAACCCGGGCTTGGGATCGGCGGAGTTGTTAATAACCACATCGAAGTTAAATATTTGATAGAATATACGATAAAATGATGAATAAGTAATTATGTACTGTTTGATAATTTATTTAGAATTTTTAGTATTTTTGTTGAGAAAATCCAACTTCATAATAATTTAGGGCAAATTACACTAATAGTCTCTATATTTTACCTTTGTGTCATTTTGGTTTTATACTTTCAATTGGCTTAATTTTAACTCTTAATTTCATATTAATATCTTTAGTGTTTTTTTTCAAGAAAATTATCACTAAATTGGTTGAGATTCACTAACTGAATTGAGTAAATTTATAATTTCGCCTTAAAAATATGACACGGGACACTTATGTTCATATTTTCTATTAAAAAAATGCTAAAAGTTGTTGTCATGACCCAAACCCGGTACCTAGAGGCTAGGGGTCGCGACAGGACAAAAACATAAGTCAATACCAAAATGTATCAGATTAAAAATACAGCAGAATAAAATAAAAGGGTACCCAAATATTTATATAATGAAAAATATACATTGGAACTTTTATTTATTTATATTGCCAAAGCTAAAATTATGGTTACAAAG
Organism: Camellia granthamiana; assembly: GCA_036172215.1. Lineage (NCBI taxonomy): Eukaryota > Viridiplantae > Streptophyta > Magnoliopsida > Ericales > Theaceae > Camellia > Camellia granthamiana. The sequence goes on from CM069916.1 coordinate 7,996,276, forward strand.
TATCTGTGTCTACCCAAGCCCTGGTCTAGCTACACCAACATACGGATAAGGGAACAAGTCCATAATTAACCTTCATCACCTGAAAGTGATTAGCAACTATAAGTACATGGCAAAGTGATAAATATTATACTGAGAGTATAAAGGTATAAAAATTACCATGGATAATTATTTAGGTTAAACAGAGATGTGTTTGGTAACGAAAATACATAAATCATTTTAAATAACAAAAACATAACGCGAAATTTATATAAGCAAAATAATCAACTACGGCACAAAACAGAACAAAACAGATGTATGGACTCAAGATGTGGTTCATATGAATTCTAAAGGTGGCTCCCACAATAGTATAGCACTTAGCTCCATACAGCACTTAATTCCACACAACACTTTGCTCCATACCAAAAATTAGAAAGTCAATGGATCCATGACAACAGATGGTCACTTAAAGTGACAACAGAACAAAACAAAGTCACATAAAGTGACAATTCAAAGGGTCACCAAAGTGGCTAATCAATTGACCAATGGTTATTTAAATCACCCAAGATATGGGACCTCCGTGGTAATACTTACAAAATCATTGTTTAAAAACACATTTCATAAACAATTTTATCTATGGATTTCCCTTTTAAGCAAATAAAGTTCTTTTAACAATAACATACTTTAAAAACCAATATAATTTGCAAAACAGATTTTCAAAAACAAGTTATGGAAACTCAAAATATAATAAAACTTACCTCAAAATTGATCATTTACTCTCACTTTTGATTTCGGCTTACTCTCTCATATACCTCTCGTTTGTTATTCTTATGATTTTATTATCATACAATTCACATATTTATAGGTGAAAAGACTCTTACTATGCAGCACTATACAGCCATGTGGTTGCCATGCCATCCACGTGGTTTTTGGATTCAATCAATAGGCATAGATTTCCTAAATTCTACTATAGCCCAAAAAATATTATAATTATATTTTTTTTTTCAAAAATTAAGTAAAGATATTTTGGAGTGTCACAGTTGTAATCAATTAGATTAAATTAACACAAAATTATAAATTTATAATTAAATTTAAACCAATTAAAAATATAAAGACTAAAATGATGCGAGAAGTACAATGACTACTATCATAATTTTCCAATAATTTGTCCAATTATGTAAGTAAAGGGTTAATTTAACTTTTAAGATGAGATAGAAACAATAATAAAAGGAAAGGGTAAATTACAAATATATTTTCTGAGATTTGATTAATATACAAATAATTTTTTTGTACTTCTGGAAATTACATGATATTAGAAATATGTTTTAATTAATAATTTAAGTAATTTTATTATTGTATAGGAGAGCAATTATGAACTTTATTTTTTAGTTAATTCTGTTAAATAAAATTTGTTGTCAATGAAGTATTTGTAATTTTTTAAATCATATGAGATAATTTATATTTTAAACAAATCTCAAAGAATGTGTTTATAATTTATCTTAAAATAAATGATAAATTATAAATACGTAATGAAAATCTTGGAGGAGAATAGGTTACCCATAACACTCTCTTCTCTCTATCTACCATGGTGGACCAATTTCCCCTCTCTCTAACCACTCTTTTCTTCCTCAGCCTTTTCTTGTTCATGCTAGTAAAGCAATGGATAAGACCCAAAACCCGAACCGCCATTCAAAACCTCCCTCCAGGTCCATGGAAGCTACCTCTTGTCGGAAACATCCACCAGCTATCCTCTCTTCCTCACCGCAGTCTTCGAGACTTAGCGACCAAACACGGGCCTCTAATGCACCTCCAGCTCGGCGAAGTCTCTGCTGTTGTCATATCATCGCCTCGGCTAGCCAAAATTGTGATGACAACCCATGATCTTGCCCTGGCAAACAGGCCGAGACTTCTTGTCGCCGAGACTCTTCTGTACCGCTCTGACATCGGCTTCTCTCCCTACGGTGGTTATTTGAGACAAATGCGGAAAATTTGCACGGAGGAACTCTTGAGTGCCAGTAAAGTCCGATATTTCCGTGGCATTCGAGAAAATGAAATCTGGGATCTTATTGAATATGTAAAGTTGTCAGCAGGAGTACCAGTCAATCTGTCTGAAAAACTTTATGAGCTAACAAGTAACGTAACTTGCAAAGCAGCAGTGGGTAATGTTGGAAAGTTCATTAAGCAACAATATTGATAATAATAAGTTATGTCTACATGTCCATTGTTTATAAATATATGGAGAAAATACAATTAAGTGTAGATTCGGAAAATAAATTATTCATCAAGGGTGAACTTTATAAATATGACTAATTAAAATTTTTAAATTTTTGCATGTATCTGCACTTGGGTCTCGTTTGGGATCAATGTTTTTTTAGTAACTTTTTGACTTATGATTTTTATAAAAAAATTAATATATTTGGAATGATTTTTTAATTTTTTTACAAAAAGATATGCAGAAAGGAAAGAGAAAATGAAATCTTTTGACTTTTTGATTTTGCTTTGTTGAACAGGAAAGAAGTGCAGAGACCAAGAAGTATTGATGGAGCTGATGAAAGACACCACATCTTTGGCAGGAGGTTTTGACTTGGCTGATTTGTTTCCATCCATAAAGTTGCTTCATGTGGTTAGTGGGATGAAGCCTAAGTTGATGAAGATGCATAGGAAGATTGATGATGTCCTTGAAAGCATCATCAGAGAGAGAAGAATGGCAAGCACAGAAGAAAGTGAACAAAGAGAGGAAGATCTACTAGATGTTCTACTAAGGCTTGAGAAAACTGGTGGTCTTGAGTTTCCCATCACTCACGACGAGTCCGGATCTTCTGCCATACTTTCCTACAATACTTTCCTGCCATGCCCCAAAACGACGTCGTTTTGGGGCAGAATTTCAAAAAAAAACGAAAAAAAAAAGAAAAGAACCAGAGACGAAGACGACGCCATTGTTGAAGCAACAAGAAGGAAGAAACAACAGAGGCTTATGATAGGAAAAGAAAAGAAAAACAGAGGCTTATGATAGAGGAATGGAACTCAAAAAAGGAAGAGAAAAGAAGGCTGGAGGGAAGGGATGACAGTTTAAGCTGTCTGGATTTTTTCTTTGGGTCTCTTGACAGATTCATGGCCTTGAGTTTGGTTTCAAGCTTGAATCTTTGAAAACCCATTATAGAAATCTCAATACCCATTTCAAATCTGGAAAAAGAAAACACAATTTTTGCTTGGTTATTCAAGATCTTGGTTTTGTTAGATGATAAGAATGCAATACAACTTGAAGGGAAAGAGTGTGTTGGAAGTTGGGGGTTTTGATTCTGAAGCAAAGTGGAAGAAGAAAGAAGGACGTTTTGCAAGCAATGAACCCATCTCTGTGCTGGACACAAGGAGGAGTCCGAGCCCTTCCACATCAACATCAACCCTCTCTTCATCTCTCGGCGGCGGCGGTGGCCGGAAGGACGAATGGGCGTCGGAGCTGCAACCTATTCCTGTGGGACTCGGGGTGTCTGGAGGTGAAAGATTTGGGCTTGGGTTGGAGGATTGGGAGAGCTTCTTGTCTGAATCGGGTCAAGACCAGTCTCTTCTCCGGTGGATTGCGAGCGAAGTCGATGATGGCTCTTTCAGCCTCAAGCAACTGTTGCAGAGCTCGAATCCCAATGAGTTCGACGGCAATGTTATTCCGGCAGTCATCGATCAGAGCTCCGGCTTTAAAAACGACGACAACAGTGTAAAGATTTTGGGTCCAAACAATGTTAATCAACAGTGAAAAGATTTTTTTTTTTTTGAAATTCTGCCCCAAAACGACGTCGTTTTGGGGCATGGCAGGAAAGTATTGTAGGAAAGTATGGCAGAGGATCCGGACTGACGACAACATTAAAGCTATCATTTTTGTAAGTTCTTGTGTTATAGTATTATATTTAATTCCATCATTTTGTTTTCGATAAAAGCAACCTAAATTACGTGTTGTTTGTTTGTTTGTTAATTTGGTTGTCTAAGGCCTCGTTTGGTAAGTAGCTATTTTAGCTAAAAAATCAAAAAGTTACTAAAAAAGTTAAAAATCCAACAACCTGTACTAAAAAGTCAAAAACTTCATTTTCACTTTACTTTTTGCACATCTTTTCGTAAAAAACTAAAAAATTATCCCAAATATACTAGTTTTTTTTATCATATTTTAGCTAAAAAGCCAAGAAATTACTAAAAAAGTATGTTCTCAAACGAGACCTAAATTTTAATTTTAATTTGCATCTTAATGATCCAATTTCAAATGATGATTGTGTATTAGAATATATATATGTACCTAAAATATGTGTCCCCTGTCACATTTGTCCCCAAAGTTCTAATTCTGTTAATATATGAAGTATGGATCCTTTTATTTTTCGTTTGGCATGTCAGGCTTTTTGATTTTTTGACTATTTTAATCACAAAAAGACAAAATAATTTTTTTAACCCAATAAGACAAAACATTACATCATACCATAATCATTTCATTTTTTCTCTTACAAAAGCCAAAAAGCCTATCCCAAACAAGGCTTTTGAGCCCCAGGCTAAAATAGCCAAAAAGCCAACCCACATCCCAAACGAATCCTTAAAAGAGCAAAGTATTTGTATCAGATATCGATATTTCTTAGATACTCGCAAATACATATCAGATACTTACTAAAAGTATCAGATACTTCTTGATTAATTTTTCATTAATTTTGAAGTATCATATATTTCAAGTCACAAAATTAGAATTGTAATATTTCTTGCATAGCATTAAAATATAATATAATTATGAGGATAAAGACAAAAATATTTTTTCAATATTTTGTTAAGTTCTTTGATAAGAAGAATATAGTGAATTAAAGTAATATAATTTGTCAAATTGACTTATTCTTATAACTGTAAGTGTTTGGGGGTTGTTTGGAATGATCTAAATAAGTGTACTTTTTAAGTCCTTAGGGATTGTTTGGGATGATCTAAATAAGTGTACTTTTTAACTTTTTATGAAATATGAGTTGGGTATGGGTTAGGTTTGAAGTGATGTGTTAGAGAGGCGATGTGACTTAAATAAGATGATGTGACTTAAATAAAATAGTAACTTTTTGACTTTTTAACTTTTTTAGTTTATGCCAAATAAGGCCTAAATTAAATATTGTTCTTCTGTTATTGTAATATAAATATATTAGATTTGATATTAAAATGAAATATTTGTAATACCTATTAAAAAGTAAAAGAAGTAAACTAACAACCAACTTAAAAGATTACCTATTTCTTAAATATTTTTATTTTACATTATAAAATTACAGTATAATTTCTCAACATTTTTGAGCTCATACCTGACTACTAATATAATATTTTCAAAAATATTTTTTTACAAACGCTTCCTAGTCGTATTCGTATTTTATTTTTTAAAATTTTATCATATCGCCATATCGGTATCCATATTTCCTAGCTATTAATTTACATCCTATGTGTTTTCTTCTCTATATTATAGTTTGTCAAATTTCCCTGCTCTATCATCCCATATGTGTGTTGAATTGAATATGCAGGACATGTTCACTGGTTCAACTGAAACTTCATCAACAACGGTTGAATGGGCAATGGCTGAGCTGATGAAAAAGCCAACTGTAATAAAGAAAGCACAAGCAGAGTTGAGACAATCACTCTTAAAGCTCAATGAAAAGCAAAGAATCCACCATGAGACTCACATTAAAAAACTAGCTTACCTTAAAATGGTGATCAAAGAAACCCTAAGGCTTCACCCTCCAGCACCATTGTTGCTCCCAAGAGAAAGCAGAGAGCCTTGCAATATTGATGGATACAACATACCCGCCAATACCCAAGTCCTTGTCAATGCTTGGGCCATCGGAAGAGACCCCAACCACTGGGATGATGCACAGAGCTTCATGCCGGAGAGATTCCAACACAGTTCCATTGATTTTGTAGGTGGGTCGTTATTTTTGAAATTATATTGTTTATTTGATTTTTAAAAAAATAAATATGATTCAAATATATAATTACTGATATTTAATTATTTTGATTTTTTACTTGAATATTTTATTCAATTAGTCTTAAAAAGTGACGGTTCAGAACATCAAAATAAATATCAAAATAGACCTACCAAATCCAAATACTCTCAACTTAAAAGAAATCACACTCTTTTTCTTTTATTTTTATTATTATTAGTTGAGAAATTGAAACTGCATGTTACGGTTTGATTTTAACCGTTACTAATATGAAGTTTTAAGAGTTCTATAAAATAGTAATGCAGGTTTCTCTTCAGTTGGTGATTATTGGACCTTTGTGGGGCTCACCATAAAGTCTACAATAATGATATTTTGAATTATTTATTTTTAAGGCCTTCCAAACAATTCATCTTTGAAAAAATTAAAATTGATTAGATAACTTTAATTATATGATCAATTACATTTGTTTTCAAAATAATTGACGATATATTTTTTGCATAAATAATATGCTTAGATAGCCTTAGAAATTGAATGATTTAGAACATCATGTAGCCCATTGTCGGCCCCATAGAAGCCTAACAAAGCACCGTCCTAAATCATACTTAATTTTATTTTTATTTTTTTGTAAATGATGTGACATAAAGAGTTTTATAAATTAAACAGTTCAAATCATTGAAACGGAATTTGTTGTAAATGTAAATCCCATAGGTCCGAACAACACTCTCTAGTCCAGATTTAAAACTGGAATAGTAAGTGTGTTCCCTTTATAAAAATCTATAGAATCCTCTATTAGAATAAATTAAAAGAGATAGAAAGGATGCTTCATAAATGTTTTCCATCTTAATCTTTAATGTAAAGCGTATAGCATTTATAATTTATTTTCTAATATTCAAAAAAATAAAAAAAGTATTTAAATATATTATTTATGTTGATAGTTGTCTTAAAAAAATTTAAAAACAAAAAAACCGACAACATTATTGGTTCAATTCATCGATTTGAGAAACAGACGGTAATATAATTGGTTTGATTCTATTGTTATTCTTCTTACAACACTATTTTGCAGGAAATAACTTTGAGTTTATTCCGTTTGGGGCCGGGAGGAGGATATGTCCGGGGATGTTGTTTGGATTGGCAAATGTTGAGCTGCCTCTAGCTCTACTTCTCTACCACTTCGATTGGGAGCTTCCAGGGGAGATGAAGCCAGAAGATTTGGAAATGAATGAGGGGCATGGAGCTATTGTCAGGAAGAGAAATGGGTTGTGCTTAGTTCCCACTCCTTTTGTTCCTTCATTTAGTGGATGAAGCAACCAATGAAGGCCTAGAATGAGCTATTTAATAAAAACATCAATAATAATAAGCAGCAATGTTAGGTATCATGAAAAATCTTTCATGAAAATGATCATGAAAGGCTTGTGACCTTTGGATTACACTTAGAATAAAGCACCACACACTAATCAATACAATCTAAAGGTCACAAATTTTTCATGATCATTTTCATATAAAAAATTTCAATGATCCCTAACATTTCTCATAATAAGAGAACAAACCCCCAAAAAGGAGCTGTAATAATTGAAATATTACTTAGGCTTATTTTGAGAAAATGGTTATAATCAGCTTTTTAGTAAAAAACTGATTATAATCAGATTATAATCAACTTTTTTGTGAGAGAAGAGGTGGGTTATAATTCAAAAATCAGATTATAATCGTGTTGCCAAAATAGGCCTTAATCCATTGTCTTCAAAATTTGTATTTCCCATCATGTAATCAAGTTGGTTTCCCTTCAGCTTGCTTTCTCTCATGTTTTGCTTTTATTTACTCTATTTAATAATTTATTTTAAAAAAAAAATCAAAATTTGAGTCGTATAACAAAATAAACCCTGTGTTTTTTATTTTGTTGATTTAAATACGAATTTTTTAAATTTATTTCAATGTAAATCATCAATTTCATTTTATTAAATAAAATTGTCAAAAAAATAATTATTAATTATTAAACTCAATGTACATATATAAAACCCTAACTTATGGAACTTGAAGCCAAGTAAAGACACTTTTGACACTCTTTTTGGCAAAATGAGCTTATAAGAGGTGCCAAACGATAGCATGTAGTTAAGCAGGCCTTTCTGGTTCTGGCTCACTCACCTTCCATTGGCTTTACTTGCCTCAGAACTACAATGTAAAAAAAAAAAAAAAAAAAGAAAAAAAAAAAAAAAACACCAACCCATTAAGGGTTGGTTTGAAAAGTGGGTTGGGTTTTTGGCTTTTTGACCTTTTTGACTATTTTAGCCTGGGTTAAAAAGCTTGGTTTGGGAAGAGTTTTTTTGACTTTTTGACTTTTTAAACTTTTTTTATGAGAGAAGAGTGTAATGATTATGGGTTGGATATGATGTTTTATTTTTTGTAGCTAAAATAACCTATTTTGTTGGTTTGGGAAGGGTTTTTTGACTTGACTTTTTTACCTTTTTTTGTGAGAGAAGAGTGTAAATGATTATGGATTGGATGTGATGTTTTGTCTTTTGTGGCTAAAATAGCCAAAAAAGTCCCATATTCTTCTTCCCAAACGGTGCCGAGCAAAAGACTAGTTCACCCTTCATGGCTTAATACATGGTTGCAATACAACTAGATAGTTTATATAAGTACATATATATGTCTTTGCTCCATACATTAACAGATAAACAGAGTTTTCGCAACTCAAAAGACTTCATTATCAAACTTCAGAAATATGCCCATGGAGAAAAGCTCTTGACACAGCAACTTCGCTCCGTAGGGCACATTCACTCTCACAATATCTTCAGAAATATGCCCAGGCACTGGCCGCTGAATAACATTTGCGACATTCTTACATTTCTAGCAGATGTGCATTTGGGAGGAGTCACTGAGCGTGAAGAGTCGTTCATGGAGATTGGCTGCTGCACCATGGGCTATAAGGCAGGTCACGCTCCATCTCGCCAATTTGATCCCTCCGAAGCGCTTCCTGTCTGCCACGGGCTGTCTGGTGAGCGGATACACAGGTCCCAGTGTTGCGGAATTTCACTTTGTCTTCGGACATATGAGTCAGACGCTGGTAGCATGTTGGGCCAATAAATACAAGAGAGTGAATCATCTCACCAGTTCGGCGTTTGTACACTGCTTTCATTTCCCCATCTTGAAAATCCAGCCCTGCCATATCTATATTTATATGACAAAATGAGTGATAGCATCACTCCATTTGTTTTGGCAGAAACATTTTCTCCATAGAAAGCATTTTACTATGTTTGGTTGCAACCTTGGAACTAATGTGTGAGTGATTGTATTAGTTGTGGTGTTAGTGGTGGTTGAGATGGTGGTGGTGGTGGTGGTGGTGGCGTTGGCAGTGGTGGTGGTGGTATTAGGAAGAGTTCAATTTGGAAAAAAGTTTTCAACCTTTTAAAAGTGAAAAATATGTTGGATCATCCCTTGTGGCTAACCCACTAAAGAGAATGGAGCTCCCACCTAGAGTTAATGGAGAACCCATTGAAAGGAAGTGGGGTGGTTGAACCCACTAGAGAGTGGGGTGGTTGAACCCACTAGGGAGTGGGGTGGTTGAGCCACTATTACATGCTGTCTTCTTCCTCCTCTCATTTGTGTATAAATGGAGGAGGTGTTGGAGAGTTGAAATGCAAGAGTTGAACCAAGAGTGAAACAAGAGAGTGAGAGATGTGAGAAACCGTCTCCCTCGGTGTGAGCGAGGGAGACGGGGGAATGGGTGAGTGTGAATAGTGTGAGCTTCTCCTCTGTAATATTTCTGTAATCTCTCCATAAATGATAAACGGTTACTCTCCCGTGGACGTAGGCATTACTGCCGAACCACGATAAATATTGTGTCTCTTTCTGCATGGGTGTATTTTTCTGGTTGTTATAATTTCTATAAGGTCTTGGGTGGGATCCCCGATCCCAACAAGTGGTATCAGAGCCTCGTCGGAGCGTTTCGGAACAAAAACAGTGTGTTCCCCGAAACTGCCCAGAAATCGGATTGCTCGAAATCAGGTTTTCAGCATACTAGGAGCAAGGGCTCGACGAGAGGAGTCCAGAAATGCAAAGAACACCTCAAACGGAGGCCGGACGCGCCCTCACGCGCCCCTAGAAGATGGCACGTGAGGCCCAATCGCAGCACGCGCCACACGCGCCGAGGAGGGACACCGGCGCGTCGTCTAAAGCTCGGTCACGCGCCTCCACGCGCGGCGGAAGGAGGATGACGACTAGGGGAGCAGCGCGTGCCGTACACGCCCCAGTCACACGCGCGCCACGTCAGCGCGCCACGTCAGTGAAACGTGGCAGAAAGTCAGACGCGTGTCGGCCACGTGGCATACACGTGGCAGGTTGACCGAGCCGCGCTGCCGTTGACCAGTCGCCGCGCCACCGCTGACCTAGCTGTCGGCGCCGTTGACCGGCTCGTTGACTGAGCGTTGACTCAGACGTTGACCGGGGAAATCATCCGGTGCTTCGCAGGCGCACCAAATTCTGCAGATCAGAACCGTTGAAACTGTTTTGGCCCAATCTGAGCCATTCGGAGTCCGTGTTTTGGTGATCCAATAGTGGTTTCCAACTATTTGGAGTATTCCGGACATATCCGTACGGTCAGATTTTGGAATTGAAGTTTCTGTAAAAGAAGGCAGATTAAAGTGGCAGACGGCATCAAGTGCGGCAGATGGAATATTTTCTGTTGGAACACAGAATGTTCCTGATGTTTTGAAATTGCAATTTTGGCCCCTGTAGTTTGTGAAATTACAGTTTGGTTCCAGTGTTTGGAAAATTTGCAATTTTGCCCCAGTTTTGGAGAAAGTTTTCAGTGAGGTCCCCGGAAGTGCAGCGATGATTGGTCCTAGCTAATCGGACCGTTCCGGACGCAACCGCAAGGTCAGAATGGTGAAATTCTGAACAATTTTTTAAAAGACTGTTAAAACATGAGAGTTTGTCATCTTTAATAGTCAAAGGAAGGTTGCCGGATATTGTGGAACGCTGCGGATTCACTGAAGAGGTCAGAATGGACAGATTCTGACCAGATTGGACAACCAGATACAGATCGAGATAAATCATTGAAGACCAAAGGAGATCAGGCTTAATTAAATGGCAAATCAATGGAGATCAGGATTGGTCAAGGGCGATCAGAAGAATTGCACATGATTATCTCAAGATCAACAATGTCTAGGAAAGTTCTGTCAAAAAGACACTGTCTAAGGAGACTGGTTCTTAAGTGGGACTGATTGTGACCCCACCAGTCTTTCCTGGGAACTTTCCTGGTTGTTGATGTCATTGGAAGATCTGGTTCAATCAGAAGAAAAGTCCACTTCATCAGATAGATGATTGGCAACCAGTACAGGTTCAGAGGAATGTTGTGGCAGTTGGAGCTACTGTCAAACATAATACAAGAAGTACTGGTAGTATGTGAACGTAGAAAGGCAACAGCTGCAGTAGTGCACACATAAGGTGTAGGAGCACGTAGCCACAATAGCACAGATGAGTACACATGAATGTCATACAAGGTGCTGGCATACAACAGTGTAAAAGTACGCAGCTGAATGTGATACAAAGGTGCAGTGTGCCGGATTTTGGCCTGGCAGCAACAACTAGTTCACAGAAGAAAGCTCCAGACAGAGAAATTGAAAGGGATAAGACGCTGTAGTGCGCACCCCGGGAGAGGCAAATCTCTTTCTTTGTCTTGAATCTGGTTCGTGGCAGTGAAGTCGCGACGGGCACCTAGAGAGTTTGGGTGGAGTCACCTCAACAGGGAAACGGTGAGCATTCTATTGGAGGATGCAAGTACCTGGTGATAGAGGTGCGAGCCATGCAAGATGATGTGTGGCGATTGAAGACATTCCAAGTAGGAGGTGCAGATTCACTCTGGATGCTCAGTGGAATAGAGGCATATTTGTACAACGGTGTTTTATCATCCATGTGGGTGATGGGGGTGATTTATTTTGTTCACCCGGTTGAAGCCAATTGGAAGCCAATTGAAGACCTTTCAGAGTCAATTGCAAAAGTTATCAGTTCATTTGGAGACTCTCAGGTTAGTTGCAGAACTTCAGAGTTCATTGAGTTTTTCTCTAGGGGATAGAGAGAACAAGCATTGGCAGAGTGTACTATGGAGATTTGGCATATGTAATAAGTCCAAATGGTAGTACTTTATTGGCATTGGCCTCTGTGGAGGCGTTGGAGATCCTTCATGGATCGTTGTTGGAAGACTCGCATCTGGTGAAGCCTTGGTTTCCGCATTTGTCGATTTGAAGAAGGTGTGAAAAATCTACTTCAGATCTTGGTGGAGCTTTGGCGGTTTTTTGTTCAATGTCTATTGGAGGCATTGTTGTTGGCGGTCTTTCACGGATTATTGGCGACTTTCAGAGTCGTGGTTTATTGAGATTCATTATCACAGCTGGGATCTATGATCGTGTCTGATTAGATCCAGGGGTGTCTCCGGTTTGTGAGACTTGATTGTTTCTTCTTCTTGTGGATTTTCATTTTCGCAATCTGTTCCATATTCGAAGACATCAGCTATTGGTAGTCTGGGTGACGATTCAGACTCTGGGTGTTTGCTTCTTTGGAAGCGGTTTGACCGTTGGTGTTCATTGAAGTTTGGAAGAGATTGTTGCAGAGAAACGTGAAGATGGTGATTTTGTGAATCTCATATATTGGGATCCATCCCTTAATCTGCCGTTGGATTTGGAGGGGATAGATCGTTTGCAGACTAGGTGGAGTCAGCGGGGACTGTTGGAGTTGTGCATTTACGGTGCACGCGTCTTTTGGGCGGTTTTTTGGCAACTGTGAAGATGGTGCATCATCTTGTGTTTGCCGGTTGGAATGGCAGTTGGAGGAATCTGGAGTTTGCTCGACACTTCAGAATTTTTTGGCTCTTGGTATTTTGTAAGTTCATTTGAAGTTTGTTCCGATACTTCTGAACTGGTTAGAGCCTAACTGCGTCCACAGTCCAGTTTTGTTTGGTAGAGAACTTGCCTCAGTTCTCGGAGAATTTGTTTGGCTCTCTTGATTAATTCGAGCTTGAAGAGAGCAGTATTGTGTTCGATGGTTGATCGGACATGATGTTTTTGGTACCCGCTTTCGAAGTTGCTTTGATGGAGAATTTGAAGCCTCTCTTGTTTACTCTCCTCAGCACTGGTTCAAGCGGGTTGCTCACCATGTTTTGTTTGGAGTTGTCAAGGACAACTTGTTTGGCGCCTATGGAAATCGGAACCTGGCACTATGGTGGAGCTTGAGTTGCAGAAAATCGAAGAGCTAGCTCGATTGGTTCTGCATGTTCTTTGCATTGGCTCAATGTGATTTTGAGCAATGGAATCTGCTGTATTTTTGGAAAAGCGCTTGTGTTTTACAGCAGATGGTATTCAGTTTTGACTGAATGGTTGGATACCTGGGTTATGGTATCGATTTTTTTGATTCTGTGGCGGCGAACGCACCTCTTAATGAAACAGAGTTGTTGCGGATCTCTCAGGCGAGCTCGAGCGCAGGAGGAGAGATGGAGCCACGATGAGCACTCAAGAATATGGGTGTGGGTACTATGCTAGGTGTTGCATAGTTGGTGACTTGTATAGATTTGTTGAAGTTGCTTTGGAAGAAAGAGCTACTGTCAGCCATCATCCGGTAGTACAAGTGATAGATACGTAGGTAATCTGTATCGCTGAACTGGAGATCAGGGATTGGAAAAGGCATGAACAATAAGTGTGTGGAAACGCTGGGAAGTTGTTCAAGAAGTGCAAATGGCAAATGCTGATAGTTCAGGATAGTTCAAGGGAAACTCCGAGCAAAGAAAACCAGGAAAGTTGACCAGACAAATGAAGAGTTTTCTGTTGCTCCAGTTTTGGTCATGCAAAGAGATAAGGCATGACAGTCAAGGGCATCTCAGCAGGGGGTGCAAGACATCCAATTAGGGGGTGTCGGATATCTTGGTTACGCCAGTTCAAGCATAGCAGGTGAAGACATCCAAGACAGGAAGCGTGGAAGAGATCTGTGGGAGATAGGAGCAGAGGCTCTCTCCAAATCAGAGAGTGGTGTGAGTTGAGTTGAGGATGTAGGATTCCCTCCTCCTCTTATATCTCTGGTGTATTATCTCTAGCTTCAGGGGATGCAGCGTCTCAGTGAGGAGATGAAGATTCTATTGTTTTCTTGGGCGTAACAAGATTAGCAGCAGTGTGTGCAGTGGATCACCTCACAAGGGTTGAGGGGGTGATTTGTTGGATCATCCCTTGTGGCTAACCCACTAAAGAGAATGGAGCTCCCACCTAGAGTTAATGAGAACCCATTGAAAGGAAGTGGGGTGGTTGAACCCACTAGAGAGTGGGGTGGTTGAACCCACTAGGGAGTGGGGTGGTTGAGCCACTATTACATGCTGTCTTCTTCCTCTTCTCATTTGTGTATAAATGGAGGAGGTGTTGGAGAGTTGAAATGCAAGAGTTGAACCAAGAGTGAAACAAGAGAGTGAGAGATGTGAGAAACCGTCTCCCTCGGTGTGAGCGAGGGAGACGGGGGAATGGGTGAGTGTGAATAGTGTGAGCTTCTCCTCTGTAATATTTCTGTAATCTCTCCATAAATGATAAACAGTTACTCTCCCGTGGACGTAGGCATTACTGCCGAACCACGTTAAATATTGTGTCTCTTTCTGCATGGGTATATTTTTTCTGGTTGTTATAATTTCTATAAGGTCTTGGGTGGGATCCCCGATCCCAACAAAATATTTTCCGTCAAATAAGATTGTTGTCCGTTGACCAAGAAAAATGTTTTCCATATTAACTTTTGTTTTCGTCATACCAAATGTCAAAAGATATATAAAACGTTTTCCAGAAAATGTATGGAGCACATATGAAATATAGGCACAATGTAAAAAGATGCCTTCGTTATGGCATTGTTGCCTATGAAGCAGATCCGTTATGGCATCAATAGAAATAGTGGAAAACGGGGTGGCGTATCTTAGAGAACCACCACATGCAATGCCCTTTCCCAAGGCAGTCTCTAGCAATTGACCAGGAGTCTGACGTGAAGGAAATGCATGAGAATTTATGACAATATCCGGGACAATCCCTTGAATTGTGAAAACCCAAAACACCTTTCTGCCCATGCATGCTAGAGAACTTGTTACCGAGACATGGCGTTCGAACCTCTGCAAGAAACAAACAGTCAAGAATTCAATTGTTAATCAGGAATTGAACTTTTTATGGCAAACGACTGTTGTAGAAAGAAAAAGGCAAAACCTGAACACAGTTATGCATGAACATATATGCATACCAAAATTCAATCACAATTATAAAATGAAATTACCTGTCTCAAAGATACTACAGCAAAGTTTTTTCCATCATCGTTAGCAGATAGCACGACTTTCTGAACCATGCCCCTTTCAGTGTGCTTCAATTTTATACTGTGGTCTACCCTGGATTCAGCACATTTCCCAATGACAATATCACCATTCTGGAGATTTGCTCCAATGAATGGAAAACCATCATTATCAAGGCTGTCAACACGTCCAATTTTGCTCTGCATCTTTCCAAAGTTGACAGTATCCTCATACTTGGGCTTCTTCCCTAATGCTTCCGTATTATCAACCTCAGCTTTGTGGCTTCTTATATATTTGATCTAATTCAAGTGTTATTGTGTTTGGATTATAATCTACAATCTTCAATTTTGAAGGGTAATGGGAGGGCTTTCTGTTCCGGCGCAGATGTTGTTACCCTTTATCAGTTGCTTAATGAAGTGGGTACCCTTTTCATTTTTTTTATTCTTTGTGTGGATTCAGCATTGGAGACTTTTGGTTTTAAGGTATCAAGCTGTTAATGATTAATTTAGGTATTCTTTTAGTTATAGATTTAATGGTAGATTGTTAGAATTGAAGAAAGAAAAGAGGACGATGGGTAAGGCTGCAGCATTGGGTGTTTTGTGGACAATATGGAGGGAACGAAATTGAAGGGCTTTTGATATTGTTGAATTACCCATCCATAGTTTTGAAAGGATCTTCCCTCTTGTTTGGTTGGGAGAGGATTGTTCATTTTGTTTTGTCTTTCGTTTAGTTCAAAGGAGAAATGCATTGGCCTGTCATGTGTAACCGATAGGTTCCAGGCTTTTCGGTGTATAAGGTCTGCACTTTCTGATGCCTTGTACATAATTTTGACTGTACAGGGTTCACACTTTTAGGTGCTCTGTACAGGTTTGCCCCCTTCTGGTGGTTTGTTTATAAAAAAAACTTACAAAAGGTAGATTTTAATATAAAATTAAAGATTTAAGGAATCCAAGCTGATTCTTGTTTTTATTTTTTGAACACCCAAGCTGATTCTTGTTGTCACCAAGTATCATGGCACCAAAGGCTTAAGGAATAGCTTCAACTTGGTAAGAATGGTTGAAGTGGATAAGACACCTTTAATGCTGTATGATTACTCTTATGAAAAATCTGACACGCAAAGGCATCTTTTCTACCATGATTGACAAAATTATTAGATTGGCTCAAGTTACCTCCTTGCTTGCTAGGGCTTTTAGATTATTTTCCTCCAGTAGACTGAAAGCCACGTGCCGCTAGTTCTATAACTGTCAGTACTGTCACTACTAGTTCTGTGCCTACTAGTATTTCCATTTTGAATAAAGCCTTTTCATTTAGAATCGAATCCATTTTGTGTGTTATTCTTTTTGTGATTTTGACCACAATTAGGCTTTTTGATCCATGAAACTGTTTGAGGTAGACTTGGACCATGAAGTTTAGTACGAGCTTCATGTCTCTGGAGAAGAGGAATAATATCATGATAAGAATAGGAGGTTTGAGCATTGTGGTTACAAAATTGTCTTATTATGGACAAGGCCTTGAACTTCCTAATGTATTCGTTTGTAAAGTTTGTACCTTTATGAAGAAGGGACGTTTGCTGCATTAATTGGAATTCTCTCTTTCACAGCTTTGTCCATACACATCTTTTAGCCTCTCCAATCATCATGAGAAGAGGTAAGTACGACTGCCAGCTAAGTAACCTCATCTGACGAGGTTTCGGTGATCCAGTTATGATGGAAACCACCAGACCATCTCCATGCTATAAAAGTTGGATTTTCAACTTCCCTTCGTCCTACAGGGACAGCCTTTTTAATCACACAATGATAGCACGACTTGCATATCTTGGCTTTCAATTAGGGCAAGCATGTGGGTTCTCCATAACATATAATTAATATGGTTTACAATAGAATTATTATTATCTGTAAAATCAAGCATTCGATGGTGTTGGCTCTGATGGTGTTCCCAACCTTTAATTATGTACAGGGAAGGTTGAAGAACGTAAATTTTTTTTTTCCAGACATTGTATAAGTTTGTGTACCTTTTAGGAACATATCTGTAGCCACATGTGAGATTAATATTGTATACGTTTCTTCATTTGAGGTCTTTTTTTTCCAGACATTGTAGAAGGTCTAAGTTTTTTGTCATTTCCACAGGTCATCTTGGATGGTATCAAAATGGGAGGTGGGGCGGGTA